>CAUYRH010106101.1:0-15105 GCA_963574655.1 Perodicticus potto | reverse complement strand
AAATGACCTGAGAGTAGCATCTGATGAGAAGGGATAAGGGACAGGAATGTGTGGGGAAGTAGAACCAAAGTGCTGGCACTGGGTGAGGAAACATAATGACTAGACAGTAGAAGGATACTGAGTCACAGGCCATTTTTTTTTCTTTTCTGGTTTTGCCAGGTTAGGCTTTTAAAATATAGGCAGGACCCAATCTGTTTATGACCTAGGACCTGAAAGCTGTGGACTTCTAAGTTAGCAAGCTCCAAATCTATTCTTTCAACTATCTGCTTCCCTCTAGACTACCAGACATTTGAAAGTCAAAAAGGACCTCAGAAATCATTTTACATCCTAACCCCATCGTTGTACAGATGAAGACATTTAAGCCCAAAGGGATTAAGTGCACTGCCCAGGGTCACACAGCAAGTACAGACTAGAATCTGGAATCCCTGTCCATATTTCCAGAAAGAACAATTATGCTCATTATAATAACCACATGCTTTCATTTGGAAAAATGTCACTCTCTGATTTTCAGATGTCCAAATAGCTTTTCTAGCTAACCATAAACCAGGCCTGAAATATATATTTATCAAAAGAAACACATAAAGTTGTATAAATTGAACATAAAATACCACAACCCTACCAAATAAGCCACAAATTAAACTAAAGGATATTTTAGTACTTCAAAGATTGAGGGCATGTAATGTCAAATATTACATTTTTCCATTTGAGATCTGTAATATGTGGCTCCAGTTTCTAGAAGAGTTTTTTCCCGAAACAGAAGTCATGCTTACCTTCTTCTCCCACATGCTTAGAATCCTTTGGACTTCTTGTGCAATGAGGAAACGCCAAGGTAACCAGGGGCAGGTGGCTGAGTAGAGCCAGAAGTGTAAACATAGTCTGGTAACTGTCAAACAAATGAAAACAAACAATTAAAAAAAAAATTGAAAGAAGGAAGAAACAAAAGAAAAAAAGAAAGAAAAGAGAGAAAACAAGAAAAGAAAGAAAAAAAGAAAGAGAAGAAAGTAAAGAGAAAGAAAGGAAAGAAAGGAGGCTCGGCACCTGTAGCTCAAGAGGCTAAGGCACCAGCCAGGTACACCTGAGCTTTTGGGTTCGAATCCAGCCCAGGCCCGCCAAACAATGACGGCTGCAACCAAAAAATGTCCAGGCGTTGAGGCGGGCAGCTGTACTCCCAGCTACTTGGGAGGCGGAGGCAAGAGAATCGCTTAACCCCAGGAGCTGGAGGTTGCTGTGAGCTGTGATGCCACAGCACTCTACTCACGGGGACAGCTTGAGGCTCTGTCTCAAACAAAATAAGAGAGAGAGAGAAAGGAAGGAAGGAAACACGTCAAAAAAGCCCTGGCTCAGCACCTTAGTTGCTGTGGGGACTGAAATACTGACCTGTCGTACTCAAAACCACTGCGCGAAAGCGCCCCGCGCGCGGTTTCCGTCGCCAGTGCCGACGCGTGCCCAAAAAAGAGCCCCCAGAGAACGCCTGGGACAGAGCCACGCCCCGGGACCCTGCCGAGGGCTGACGGCGCCCCGGGACTCAGCTTTGCGCGCAAACGCGATCCAGTCGGCGTCTGCGCCCCTCCGAATAACCCCCGCCCCGGCGCCAGGCCCTGTACCTGTATCCCCTGGGACATGTTCCAGCCGTGCCCGGGCCGGAGTCCCGTTTAGGCGTGGTTCCTGCCGCCGCCAGGCCCTCGGTGTCCGGTGCCCCCCAAATCTCGACGGCGCTCTGGGCCTCGCTCTCCGCTGGGCAGGGGTGGCCTCCGTGCGCGGACCGAGGAAAAGCCAGCGGTCGGCAGAGAGGAACCCGGGGACACGCGCGCCGAGAGCTCCGGCGTCGCTCCCGGGAGGCCGCAGACGCAGCTGCGAGAAAGGGCGGGGGCGGCCGCCCGGCGCACCTGGCCGCGCTCCTCCTCCCGGGGGCCGGGCTCTGCGGCGGGAGGGCGGCGGGCGGCGGGCGGCGGGCGGCGGGAGGGCGGCGGGCGGGCGGGGGGCTCTGCGGCGGGAGGGCGGCGGGCTCTGCGGCGGGAGGGCGGCGGGCGGGGGGCTCTGCGGCGGGAGGGCGGCGGGCGGGGGGCTCTGCGGCGGGAGGGCGTTTCGGGGAGTCCGCGCGGCCTCTGTCCCGAGCCCCGCGCGAACCCGCCGCCCGCTGCCGGTTCTGGCCCCGCCTTGGCGGCGCTGCTGGCTGGTTTTCGACTGGTCTGTAGCCCGGGCGTTCGCTACCGATCCCGGGGAGCGTTCCAGTTCTCAGCGCGAACTTCGCCCCAGCGCGTCCGGGACTTTTCGCTTTGGGGTCCTCCAGGCTAGGTAGGGGTCCCGGGGCTGCTCTACACGAGCTGTTCTCAAAGGGTGGTCCGGGGACAGTACAAAATGTTTATCAGAGAAAATGCATTTTATTTATTTATTTTAGAGACAGAGTCGCATTTCATCGCCCTGGGTAGTGCCATGGCGCCACGGCTCACAGCAACCTCCAACTCCTGGGCTTGATTCTCTTGCCTCAGCCGCCCAAGGGTTTGAACCCGCCACCTTCGGTACATGGGTCCGGCGCCCTCCTCGATGAACCACAGGCGCCGCCTGGATAAGAAAATGCATTTTAATAGTAAGATGAAATGGGAAATGATCTTGAACTTAATCGATTACATTGGTTCTCCAATGGTGGTCCTGCAGGGATGCCTTCAGGATCTTTTCAAGGGGTCTGCTGGTCAAAACTATTTGCATTATGATATCAAAACATGATTTGTTTTTTCACTTTCATTCTCTCCAGAGTGTCCTGTGGAAATTTCCGGAGGCTTTTTGACGTGAATGACATCATCACTTTGTCTCCTAAATAATAGAATACCTGTGTGTGCCGGCTTGTATTTTCTAGTGTTTTCCATTGTAGTAGATGTAAAGTATCAATATGTACATTTTATAGAAATTTCTGTAGATTTACAGAGATAAATAAAATTCGCTGGTTTTCAGAACTTCTGTACTTTCATTAGCTTTGTTCATATCTACCAGGATAGCCAGAACCTCATTATTGTCAAATAAATAATTATCTTGATATCTTGAACTTTTTCTCAGGCGAATGTGGAAACAATAAAAAAGTACGCTTTGTTGTCTCGATTTGAAATATTTTGAAAATTCCTCAGTATTAATGTTATAAAGTTATATGGTTAGTTATCATTAGATAAATTCGTATAAGTAAAAACTTTTTAGCACCCTTAATAATGTTAAAGCATGTAGAGAGGTCCTGAGATCAACGAGTTTGAGAATTTTTTTTTTTTTCCTTTTTTTTTTTTTGAGACAGAGCCTCAAGCTGTCACCCTGGATAGAGTGCTGTGGCATCACAGCTCACAGCAACCTCCAATTCCTGGGCTCAAGCGAGTCTCTTGCTTCCGCCTCCCAAGTAGCTGGGACTACAGGCACCCGCCACAACGCCTGGCCATCTTTTGGGTGCAGCCGTCATTGTTGTTTGGCGGGGCCCCAGGCTGGATTTGAACCCGCCAGCTCAGGTGTATGTGGCTGGCGCCTCAGCCCGTTGAGCCGCAGGCGCCGAGCCAAGTGGGGTCAATTTTCAACTAAGCACTTGCGGTTCTCAACCTTCCTAATGCCGCGGCCCTTTAATACAATTCCCGTGGGTCTCGATCCACAGGTTGAGAACCGCTGCTGTATTAACTAGGAGGGAGGGAGAGGTGGAAAGGAAAGGTTTATGACTGCGAGTTAGGGGATGGATTTCAGATTCCTCACTAGGCCTCTGATGGGAGGGGGAAAGGTGCCTTGTTACTGAATCTCCTCCGGACTTCACTTGTCTCTTTCTCCTTTATGATCTGGCTGTATATCCTTAGTAAGCCTTTGTAATAAATCTTAGCTATGAACACAATTGTATGCCAATTCCGAAGACTTCTAGCAAATCTCCAAATATGTAGGTTTTTCTTCTTTTTCTCTTTTTTTTTGAGATAGAGTCTCACTTTGTCAGCCTTGGTAGAGTGCTGTGGTATCACAGTTCACAGCCACCTCAAACTCTTGGGCTCCAGGGATTCTCTTGCCTCAGCCTCCCGAGTAGCTGGAACTAAAGGTGCTTGCCACAACATCTGGCTATTTTTTTTATAGAGACAGGGTCTTGCTCTGGCTCAGGCTGGTCTCAAACTCGTGAATTCAAGCAATCCATCCACTTTGGCCTCCCAGAGGGCTAGGATTACAGGCATGACCTACCACGCCCAGACTCCAAATATATAGTTTGAGGGTGACGTTGACCCTGACACTGCCCTCAATTGAAAATTACTCATTGTCCAATTGTAGCATATTCCTGTAAGAAAACACTATATAGCATTGAAAATGAATAACTTACATAGTAGAGACTAAATCTCATAAATAATGTCACTTTACTACATTTTGCCTAATATGAAAATTGTTTCTTTTATATTAAAATGAGAAACCTTTTAAGGGAGCAGTTCTTAAATTTTTTGGTCTCAGAACCCCTCTAATTTATGTGGGTTACATCAATTGATATTCACAATATCATAAGTTAAAATAGAAAATTAAAAAATATTTACAGAATCCATTTCAACCCATCATATATTAAATAAATAACACTTAGAAAAAGAAAACAGAACCGCACTGGTTCAAACTGAAGTGCAATAAAAAAATAATTGTATTTTCTTTCTTTATTGAGGCAGAGCCTCAAGCTGTCACCTTGGGTAGAGTGCCGTGGCATCACAGCTCATAGCAACCTCCAAATACTGGGCTCAAGCGATTCTCTTGCCTCTCCACCTCCCAAGTAGCTGGGACTACAGACACCTGCCACAATGCCCGGCTGTTTTTTGGTTGCAGCCGTCATTGTCGTTTGGTGAGCCCAGGCTGGATTCAAACCCGCCAGCTCATGTGCATGTGGCTGGCGCCTTAGCTGCTTGAGCCACAGGTGCCAAAGCCAGAATATTTTCCAAAAGAAATACACTGGCTCAGTGCTTATAGCTCAGAGTCTAGGGCACCAGCCACATACACCAGAGCTGGCGGGTTTGAACCCAGCCTGGGCCTGCCAAACAACAATGACAACTATAACCAAAAAATAAGCGGGGTGTTGTGGCAGGCGCCTGTAGTCTCAGCTAGTTGGGAGGTTGAGGCAAGAGAAATGCTGAAGCCCAAGAGTTTGAGGTTGCTGTGAGCAGTGACGCCACAGCATTCTACCAAGGGTGGACATTGTGAGACTCTGTCTCAAAAAAAAGGAAAAATACTAAGAAGAATGACACTGTTTCATAATAATAGAAGATAGCTGGATTCTGCTACCTGCTTCTACATTTGATCTGTTGTAATATCACATGCCAGGCAGCCTGCAGAAAATCCCACTATATAAAAACAAACAAACAAACAAAAAGAAAATCCCACTATATACTCAAGAATAAGATTAAAGGCTCGGTGCCTATAGCTTGGTGGTTAGGGCACTGGCCATATACACCAGGGCTGGTGGGCTTGAAACCGGCCAGGGCCTGCTAAAACAACAATAACAACTACAACAAAAATAGCTTGGTGTTGTGGCAGGCGCCTGTAGTCCCAGGTACTTGGGAGGCTGAGGTAAAAGAATCACTGCAGCTTGTGCTGAGTTGAGGTTGAGGTTGAGCTTGAGCTTGAGGTTGCTATGAGCTGTGAAGCCACAGCACTTTACTGAGGGCAACATAGTGAGACTTTATCTCAAAAAAGAAAAAGAAAAAGAGTAAAAATGCATATAATATCTTAGTATTATTATGAAAACAGTTTGAGTCCTGCAAAGGATTTTGATGAATCCCTGGGGTCCCTGGATTATACTTTGAGAATTGTGACTTTAAAGATTGGTATTGTTATTCATCTTCTTATCACATAAAGATGAGCTAACATGCAGGAAGGAGCATGGGATGCTTTTATTGGAGGTAGATCTTAAAAGAATTTTTTTTTTTTTTCGAGACACAGCCTCAAGCTGTCACCCTGGATAGAGTGCTGTGGCATCACAGCTCACAGCAACCTCCAATTTCTGGCTCAAGCGAGTCTCCTGCCTCCGCCTCCCAAGTAGCTGGGACCACAGGCGCCTGCCACAACGCCTGGCCATTTTTTAGTTGCAGCCATCACTGTTGTTTGGCGGGCCCAGGCTGGATTCGAACCTGTCTGCTCAGGTGTACATGGCTAGCGCCTTAGCCTGTTGAGCCACAGGCGCCGAGCCTTAAAAGAATTTTTTATTAGAAATATTGGGAACTGGCACAACTTCCCTTATATTATACCCCACACAATTGTCAATGTCAGAAAAATCACTCCTTTAATACCATAAGTTCACCACACTCAGTACAGAAAGAAAAATTATGTGTACCTTGCAAATTCTAAAGAAACTGTATATACAGAAGGAGCTAAGCAATATTTTCCTTATGGTACAATTTATTTAGATGAAAAAATGCATAATTTTATACATTATTTTGAAAATTAAACTTGCTACTTCTCTATTCTCCTTAGTTTAAAAACAATGCACCAGGCACAGTATAGATTAAATTTTAAAACCTTGCATTAACTTGGCTGGACCCAGCAGGCCTGCTGAAACCATTTTTAAGACAAATCCAAAGCGGCTTATTGTAATTAAATCAACATCTTAAACAATCAGATAAACATTCCAGGTTTTATTCCTTTGATAGACACTGTTGCCAGGAAATCTAAAATTTAACAGTTTTATACAAGTTATACAATAACTAATCCAGTGTGTAGAATGTGCCACATTCCTTTAGGTTTGAGAATAAGCAGAAACATCCACTTCTCTGCTAGCTTTGGCTCTGAGCCACACACTCAGGAAGATGTCAACAGTGATGCTGTACTTACCACCAATGCTAGAACAAGAGTCCGCACCTTCTCCCCAATCTCAGGCGAGATGTCATTGCCAAACTGTTGCAGGGTAGTGAGAAAGCGTTTCAACTTGCTGAGCTGCCGAGCTCCACAAGTGGCTGGCAACTGCTGGTTTGTTAGTGCAGATGATGTGGAAGAGGCAGGACCATTGCTGAATCTCTGTGGTGGTGATGGGGCACCATTCAGGGTAGGAGGAGAATGGTTGATTCCATTGCTTACTAAAAAAAGCCAAAATGAAAGACTCAGGGTTTTTTTGTTGTTGTTGAGACAGAGTCCCACCTTATGCTCTGAGCAGAGTGCAATGGCATCATAGCTCACTTGCAACCTCAGACTCGGGCTGTGGGCATCCCACATTCTCAGCCTCCAGAAGCCGCTGGGATTACAGGCACTCACCACAGCACCCGGCTGGTTTTTCCATTTTTTTAGGAGTTGGGATCTCATTCTGAGGACCTTTGTAAGTTTCCTGTTTGCACTCCCCTTCACTTTATTCAATTTTGTGAAGCACATGTTCAAAGAGTATGCAAAACTGTTTCTGACCTCAATGAGATTGCCTCAATGAGACAGACTATCAGGTAGAAATGAAAACAAAATAAGAAAGAAGTGTTTAAAAAAAGTATACAGTACCAAAAGAATGTGGAGAAAGGACATACAACTCCACAGGTGCCATGGGCAAGAGTGGCTTTTTTTTTTTTTTTTAGACAGTTTCACTTTGTTGAGAGTGCTGAGGTGTCACAGCTCACAGCAACCTCAAACTATTGGGCTCAAGCAATTCTCTTGCCTCCGTCTCCCAAGTAGCTGGGACTACAGGCACTTGCCACAATACCCAGCTAATTTTTAGAGACAGGGTCTTGCTCTTGCTTGGGTTGGTCTTGAACCCATGAACTCAGGCAATTCACCCGCCTTGACCTCCAGAGAAGAGTAGATAGTTTTAAAAAAGACTTCATGTAACAGGTAGTGCTTGAGATGAGTCTGGGACAAAAGATCTTTCTAGTGACTAGACACTCACACCCATGTTTTACACCACATCACCTTCCCAGTCTCAGGGTCCTAAGAAAACTAAGCAATCAGAAGGTAGCAGGACAACCAGATTTACCATAATATGAGAGATATTTTTATAGGCTTTAGATTTAATGACTTATTCTTACCAAAAAAGCACACATCTCTTTGACCAAGCAGAAAACCCATGTCCATTACAGTTAGTTTCTCTCTGCCTTGACAGAATTAGATTAATACTGCCTAATTCTTGGTCATTTAATAAAACAATAAAACATCTTTAGGATTCCTTACAGGACACTACTTTTAAATTATTACTATTATTATTTTATTTCAGATTAGTATGAGTGTAAAAATAACTCACTGTTATTGTTTTTATAGAGATGGGGTCTTGCTATGCTTCCCGGGTTTGTCTCAAACTGTCATTCTTAAGTGATTCTCCTGCCTCAGCCTGCCAAAGTGTTCCAGGGATGAAACACCACACCTAGCCCTATTTTTTATTTCTGATCAAATTACAAATATGTCATTACAGTCATTTCTTGGTAGTTTTAATTTGGAAAACAAACCTAGACCTATATTTTTGGTAGCATTAAGTAAAATCTTCCTTTGTCACTGTACTGTGAAATAAAACTACCTACTATTTAAGGTCAATCTATAATTATATACATGCTTGAAAATCTAAGAAGGTGAAACTGTATCTAAGAATATGAGTCATATTTAAACAGCCAACTCATCTTTACTTAGCTTAGAAACTGACATTTACTTATATTTTGTCTATAAAAACCTATTAATCATGAAAAATCTTCCACTTGTTTTCTACTTTCTTTAAGCCAGTCATAGCCAGGTCAACCATAGGTCTCTGTTCCTTCTTCTTATATTGACCCATATTCACATGTGACCTGGCAAATGCTTCTTCATCCTACAGAGCCATCATCTGGAGTAAGAGGTATTCTTTGACACATGCTGCTCCTGCTCCACTTTAAAGTAGAGCCCAGATTTACTAAATCTTCTCTGTGCTATCTATGTACATCTTTCTACAATTCTACTTCCCAAATTACACTTATTTCTTTCTATATTTGACCTTCCACATCTGTGTATACTGTAATTAAGTTTTGCAAATGGTATACACTGTATACATGCATATACTTTCACTTTGCTCATTTGCTAGCAAATGGTAAGTGTTTAGAAAAATGCTGCTTGGGCGGCGCCTGTGGCTCAGCGAGTAGGGCGCCGGCCCCATATACCAAGGGTGGCGGGTTCAAACCCGGCCCCGGCCAAACTGCATCAAAAAATAGTCGGGCGTTGTGGCGGGCACCTGTAGTCCCAGCTACTCGGGAGGCTGAGGCAAGAGAATCGCCTAAGCCCAAGAGCTGGAGGTTGCTGTGAGCTGTGACACCACAGTACTCTACTGAGGGTGATAAAGTGAGACTCTGTCTCTACCAAAAAAAAAAAGAAAGAAAGAAAAATGCTGCTCAATGATTCACTACAAAAAAAAACTGGCAATGCCTGTGGCTCAAGGAGTAGGGCGCCAGACCCATATACTGGAGGTGGCAGGTTCAAACCTGACCCCAGCCAAAACTACAAAAAAGAAAAAAAGACTAACAGTTTGAGAAAAAGAGGGTGAGTCTTCCATTACAGGAGACTACTAAAGCTACTGGAAAGGAAAGCTCAACACTTTACCTCACCAATCCAGAAAATTACTGGACAGTTACAACGGTCTGACATTTCTTTCTTTTCACAAAAAACTCAAATGCTGTCAAAAACTACCCTCTTGGCTTGGTGCCTGTGGCTCAAGCGGCTGAGGCGCCAGCCATGTACACCTGAGCTGGCACACTTGAATCCAGCCCGGACCTGCCAAACAACAATGACGACTGCAACCGAAAAATGGCTGGGCGCTGTGGCGGGCGCCTGTAGTCCCAGTTACTTGGGAGGCTGAGGCAAGAGACTCGCTTGAGCCCAGGAATTGGAGGAAGTTGCTGTGAGCTGTGATGCCACAGCACTCTATCCAGGGTGACAGCTTGAGGCTCTGTCTCAAAAAAAAAAACAAAAAAAAAAACCTACCCTCTTTTGAAGCAACCCATACAAATAATATATTACTGTGCCACACTGATGTGCAGAAAGACTTCTTTTTTATTTTTATTTTTTCTGAGACAGAGCCTCAAGCTGTCACCCTGGATAGAGTGCTGTGGCATCACAGCTCATAGCAACCTCCAATTCCTGGGCTCAAGCGAGTCTCTTGCCTTGGCCTCCCAAGTAGCTGGGACCACAGGCGCCCACCACAACACCCGGCCATTTTTTGGTTGCAGCCGTCATTGTTGTTTGTTGGGTCCGGGCTGGATTCAAACCTGCCAGCTCAGGTGTACATGGCTGGCGCCTATTGAACCACAGGTGCCGAGCCCAGAAAGGCTTCTTCATACCCTCTTTGGTAAAACTGTATGATCACATTTTGTAAAATAGAACATATCCACCTCCAAGTTGCCAAATATAGAGGTAAAAATAAGACTGAATTTATATAAGCATATACTTATTGTCTGAATCTTGAAATCTGAATGATAACTAGGGTTTAAATCTATTTCTTTTCAAAATAGTACCTGTGTTCAAAGGTTGTGTAACTTTGATATTAGAATCGAAGAAAAAGGATGTCAAACTTCATATCATTCATTCTAGCTCAAATTGAGGGCTGCAGTTGCCACTAAATTTCAAATGCTTTGGGAAAATGATAATTAAACGTTCTATTAAAGCTGCATATCTTATAGTCTTTCTGGCTTTTTTTTGTTGTTGTTGAGATGAGTCTCACTTTATCGTCCTTGGTAGAATGCCATAGCATCACCAACTCACAGTAACCTCCGACTCCTGGGTTTAGGTGATTCTCTTGCCTCAGTCTCCCAAGTAGCTGGGACTGCAGGTAACCGCCACAAAGCCTGGCTATTTTTTTGTTGCAGTTTGGCTGGGGCTGGGTTTGAACCCGCCACCCTCGGCATATGGGGCCAGCGCCCTACCCACTGAGCCATAAATGCCGCCCATTTTTGGTGTTTTTTTTCTCTTTTTTTGAGACTCAGTCTCACTTTGTTGCCCTTGGTAGAGTACCGTGGTGTCATAGTTCATAGCAACCTCAAACACTTCGGCTCAAGCAATTCTCTTGCCTCAGGCTCCTGAGTAGCTGGACTATAGGCGTCCGCCACAACGCCTGGCTATCTTTAGAGAAAGGGTCTTGCTCTTGCTCTGGCTGGTTTCGAACTCATGAGCTCAGGCAATCCACCCACCTCGGACTCCCAGAGTGCTAAGATTATAGGCATGAGCCACCAAGCCTAGCCTTCTCTTCTGCTTTTTATTTATTTATTTATTTTTTAATTTTTTTTGTAGAGACAGAGTCTCACTTTATCACCCTCGGCACAGTGCCGTAGTGTCACACAGCTCACAGCAACCTCCAACTCCTGGGCTTAGATGATTCTCCTCCCTCAGCCTCCCGAGTAGCTGGGACTACAGGCGCCTGCCACAACACCCAGCTATTTTTTTGTTGCAGTTTGGCCGGGGCTGGGTTTGAACCTGCCACCCTTGGTATATAGGGCCGATGCCCTGCTCACTGAGCAACAGGAGCTGCCCCTCTTTTGGTTTTTAAAGTGATAAACACACAAAATACAAATTTTTGAGCAAAGATAGTATGCAAGTTTGTATATCAGCATTTAAATAAAATAATGCATAAGGCACCTAGCACAGTGCTCTGACACGTTTTGGACATTTCAGAAATAGAGCAAGTTCACAAGGCAAAATATCTCCAAGAGAATAAGTGTGACCTGGGGGTGGTAGCATGTGCATAGGAAGGCAGAACTCAAAATGAAGACATGTATGTATGTTGTTAAATCTAGATTTTAAACTGAAGTTTGTTTGGGTTTTGTTTTTTTTTTATAGAGGACTGAAATTGCTGAGACGTTCCACTGAATGTGGAAATTCAGTTTTAGTACATTTTACCAAACAATTTCCAGAAGTGGTTATTCCAAATTACACTCCAACCAGCAATATATGAGGGCTCAAACTGCTCCATACATAACTCACCAAAACTTGACAGTTCTTTCTCATTTTGAACATCTGGTGGGTTTTAGTTTGTACTTCCTTGATGGCTAC
Organism: Perodicticus potto; assembly: GCA_963574655.1. Classification (NCBI taxonomy): domain Eukaryota; kingdom Metazoa; phylum Chordata; class Mammalia; order Primates; family Lorisidae; genus Perodicticus; species Perodicticus potto. The sequence continues at coordinate 3,168 of CAUYRH010106101.1, read as the reverse complement.
TGAGGTTGAACACCTTGTTACACATTTATTGGCTAATATGATTATTATAGATTGAAGAATAGCCTCCTGTCCACCCCCATATCCCAATTCACATGTTGAAGTCTTAAGCCCTTTGTGCCTCAGAATGTGACTGTATTTGGAAAGAGAGGTTTAAAGAGGTTATTAAAGTTAACTGAAGTCATTCGGCAGTCCCTAATCCAGTATGACTGATGTCCTTTTAAGCAGGGAAAGAGATACTAGGTCTGTACACCAATGGAAGAAAGACCACATGAGGACAAAGCAAGAAGGCAATCAATCACCTGTAAGGTCAAGGAGAAAGGCTTCAGTGCAAATCAAACCTGCCAACATCTTGATCTTTGAATTACAGTTTCCAGAACTGTGAGAAAACTAATACAAATATATTGTTCAAACAATCCAGTCTTTGGTGTAAGTTGTGGCAGCCCTAGCAAATTAATGTGACAATATTCTCTTTTGTAAAGAGCTTAACTATGATAGTCCTGCAACATTTTTAGATTTCTATAATTTTCTGAAACTTACTTTAAATCATATAAAATCATACAATTTAAATTCATTATTCTTAAAGTCAAAGAAATAAAAAGTTGTTCACCAAATATTCTGTTTTCATAAACAAAATATTTAAACCACTAAGTATCTAAATACCTAAGTACTATTCTTAGAGCAAATAAACAATTCTTAACAGTAAGAAACAGCAATCTCTATCTAACTATACATTTTCTTTCTTTTCTTTTTTTTTATTGAGACAGAGCCTCAAGCTGTCACCCTGGATAGAGTGCTATGGCATCACAGCTCACAGCAACCTCCAATTCCTGGGCTCAAATGAGTCTCCTGCCTCCACCTCCCAAGTAGCTGGGACTACAGGCACCCGCCTCTTTCTTTCTTTTTTTTTTTTTTTTTTAGAGACAGACTTTCACTTTATTGCCCTCAGGAGAGTGCCATGGCTCACAACAACCTCCAACTCCTGGGCTTAGGTGATTCTCTTGCCTCAGCCTCCTGCGTAGTTGGGGCTATAGGTGCCCACCACAACGACCGGCTTTTTTTTTTGTTGTTGTTGCAGTTTGGCCAGGGCCAGGTTTGAACCTGCCACCCTTGGTATATAGGGCTGGGGCCCTACCCACTGCCACAGGCGCCGCCCATATTTATACATTTTCAATTTCGAAAATGCTTGAATAGTGTATGTGGAAGGTTTAATGGAAATCAGTCACTTAGATACAAATATCACTCTGAACTACAAACCCAAATAATTAAGAGGTCTCACATGCTGTAGGGGTAAAGGACACTGGCCGCGGTCCTCCAGGATTTATGGGTGGGAGGGGTGGCATGGTGGGAGGTGAGGATCTGGACTGTATCTTCACTTCCACAGGTGACCCAGGCATTGCTGGCACCCTTTTCTCAGGACCAACTGCAAAGAAAAATGAAATACAGGTCAGAATTTTCTACAGCATAACACAAATAGCAACAATAATTTGAAATACCAACACATTTTCCTAGACGATCAGGAAGTTAAGAAGATGCTTAGTGTAATGGGTTGAATAGTGCTCACCCTAAAGATATGTCCATGTCCTAACATTTGGAAATATGAAAGTTCCTTTATTTGGAAAAAGAATCTTTGAATATATAATCAGGTTTAGAATCTTGAGAGGAAGAGGCATCCTAGATCATCTGAGTGGGCTCTACACACAATCTGAATGGTGTCCTATAGAAAAGAAGAAACACGTACACAGAGGCAAACCAATGTGAAGACGTCACCCAGAGGGAGCGGCATATGGTAGAGGCAGAGACTGATGCATCTACAAACCAAGGAATGCTAAGGACTGTTGACAACCAACAGAAGCTAAGAGACAGGCATGGCACATATTATTCCTCTGAAGCCCCAAGAAGGAATCGACTCTGATGATACCCTGATTTTAGATTTCTGCCTTCCTGAAAAACTTTTATTGTATTAAGCCACCCAGTTTGTGGTACTTTGTTAAATCAACCCTAAAACCAGGGAATAAGGATAAGGGGTAACATGATCTGAAAATTAACAGTATAGATAGTGGCTGAACAAGGAAAAACATGGGTGGCGCCTGTGGCTCAGTGAGTAGGGCACCGGGACCATATACCGAGGGTAGCGAGCTCGAATACGGCCCCAGCCAAACTGCAACAACCAAAAAAAAAAAAAAATAGCCAGATATTGTGAAGGGCGCCTGTAGTCCCAGCCACTTGGGAGGCTGAGGCAAGAGAATAGCCTAAGCCCAGGAGTTGGAGGTTGCTGTGAGCAGTGTGATGCCATGGCACTCTACCGAATGCAATAAAGTCTCTTTAAAAAAAAAAAAAAAAAAAAAAGAGAGGCTCCGCGCCTGTGGCACAATTGGCTAAGGTGCCAGCCACATACACCTGAGCTGGCAGGTTTGAATCCAGCCTGGGCCCTCCAAACAACAGTGATGGCTGCAACCAAAAATAGCCAGGTGTTGTGGCGGGCACCTGTAGCCCTAGCTACTTGAGAGGTGGGGGCAGGAGAATCGCTTGAGCCCAGAAGTTGGAGATTGCTGTGAGCTGTGATGCCACAGCACTCTACCCAGGACAATAGCTTGAGGCTCTGTCTCAAAAAAAAGAAAGAAAGAAAGAAAAAGAAAAGAAAAAGGAAAAATGTTACAAATGTAGCTTACTCCAGATGCATTCCTTTTTTTATTTCTCCATATAAATAAATGAATCAAAACTAATAGGGGGAAAAACAATGTGGGAATTATCTAGACTGGTAGGCCTCAACCACATAACATGAAAATAGAATCATAATCAGTTGTGTATAAATTATTACTAACAATGAAGTATTAAATTTTTAAATACCAACTATACCAAGTAGGAAAACAGAGATTGAGTCAATCTCTTTTATTAGGCATATAAATATCATTTATATAAAATGTTCAAAAAGATGAAAGTGAAACTGATTCTAAAGTAAGCAGAAGCACTTCACCCATCAGAACAATTAATAATAAGCAGCTGTTTGATAACTTGCTAGATGGCAACAAAATTCTAGAAAGAGAAATGAGATAAAACGAACAACGTTGGCTCGGCGCCTATGGCTCAACGGGCTAAGGCGCCAGCCATTTACACCTGAGCTGGCGGGTTTGAATCCAGCCCGGGCCTGCCAAACAACAATGACGGCTG
>CAUYRH010106094.1:0-33318 GCA_963574655.1 Perodicticus potto | reverse complement strand
TACAGACACATGAAAAAATGCTCACCATCCTTAATCATCAGAGAAATGCAAATCAAAACTACTTTGAGATATCACCTAACTCCAGTAAGATTAGCCCACATAACAAAATCCCAAAACCAGAGATGTTGGTGTGGATGTGGAAAAAAGGGAACACTTCTACAATGCTGGTGGGAATGCACACTAATATGTTCCTTTTGGAAGGATGTTTGGAGAACACTTAGAGGTCTAAAAATTGACCTGCCATTTGATCCTATAATTCCTTTACTTGGTATATACCCAGAAGACCAAAAATCACATTATAACAAAGACATCTGTACCAAATGTTCATTGCAGCCCAATTCATAATTGCTTAGTCATGGAAGAAACCCAAGTGCCCATCGATTCATTAATGGATTAATAAATTGTGGTACATGTATACCATGGAATATTACGCAGCCTTAAAGAAAGATGGAGACTTTACCTCTTTAATGTTTACATGGATGGAGCTGGAACATGTTTTTCTTAGCAAAGTATCTCAAGAATGGAAGAAAAAGCATCCAATGCACTCAGCCCTACTATGAAGCTAATTAATTTATAGCTTTCATATGAAGAGTATAACCCAACTATAGCACAAAAATATGGGGGAAGGGGCAAGGAAGGGGAGGGGAGGGGTGAATTAGGGGTGGAGGGAGGGTAATTGGTGTGGCCACACTAATGGTACATCTTAGAATGGTACAGGCAAACCTTACTAAATGCTGAAAAAAAATGTCTTCATATAACAACTGAGAAAATGCCAGGAAGGCTATGTTAAACAGTTTGATGAAAATAGTTCAGATTGTATATGAAACCAGCACATTGTACCCCTTGATTGAATTATTGTACACAGCTATGATTTAATAATAAAGACCATAAAAAAAAATGAAAACCATGTAACCTAAACAAACAAACAAACAAACAAACAAAAAGAGCCCTGAAAAGAAATCTTTCTCATAACTCATTTAATAGCAAAACCTGATGTGAATTGGAAAAAAAAAAGAAAAATTACCAAGAGCCTGGCCTCTACAGGAGACAGGCTTCCAGACCTTGGTTTGTGAGTGGAGGGGATTGCAGGAAGTTCAGATTTTGGGGTAGAGTATATGTTCAGTTTTATACCTGGTGAGAAAGTAACATGGCACACTCGTGTGTCCTCTCTGGGAAAGGAGTTCTGGTTTTTAGAGTTTCTCTCTCGTGTGATAAAATAGGTAGAGATCTGAAATCCATTCACTTGTTTGCACAAAGAATACTGCAAGTTGTTCTCACAGGGGAGTGGACTCCCATCCACTTGGCAATGGATGTTGTACTTATTGATTGTTTCCTTTGGGTTGCAACTCACCTCAGAAGGGGAGATGTGTGCTCTTCAACTTTATTTCTTGGCTCAGCTCCAAACCATAAGATTACTTGCTAAATTTCTGTCCGTTAACTCTTCTTATGGATGGGAGCCTCTGGGGAAAGGTGACTCCAGGCAGCCATCATGCCTTTTCCCCTCGTTTTCCCTTATCATAAGGATTTTAAGTTTTTTTCCTATTGTGACAAAAATGTGCTCTTCATTCCTTTTGATTGCTGAAAACATTTCATCATGTTCATATAGCATGTTGTATGCATCCAATCATCTGTAAGTCCCATTAGTAGTCCTGAAAATGTTCCCTTCTCATCTAAGATTTTTAAAAGATGTTATCAGCAAGATATATTGTCTCTGTCAAAACCCTTTTCTGTGTGCGATGAGGTCACCATGTGGTTTTTCTTTCATTCTTTCTTTCTTTCTTTCTTTCTTTTTTTTTTTTTTTGTAGAGACAGTCTCACTTTATCGCCCTTGGTAGAGTGCAGTGGTGTCACACAGCTCACAGCAACCTCCAACTCCTGGGCTTAGGCGATTCTCTTGCCTCAACCTCCCAAGTAGCTGGGAGTACAGGTGCCCACCACAACACCCAGCTATTTTTCTGTTTTTTGAAGTTTGGCCGAGGCAAGGTTTGAACCCTCCACCTTCGGTATATGGGGCCTGCGGTCTACTCAATGAGCCACAGGCGACGCCCACCATGTGGTTTTTATTATAGATTCTATTAATTTAGTGTGTTTTATTATTTGATTTATCCATATTGAGATATACTAGCAAACCTGGTAATAAATCCCACTAGGGATACATGTGTAAAATACTTTGTATGCTACCGGACCTTTCCTCCATCTATATAGTACATCTATTACAGATGTGACACTGCGTTTCCCCCTTTGCCCCAGAAAAATGCATTGGTTGGGTGCGCCTGTGACTCAGTGAATCCGTACCCGGTCCCATAACCAAGGGTGCCTGGTTCAAACCTGGCCCTAAACAAAATGCAGCAAAAGTAAAGGCAAGTGTTGTAGCAGATGCCTGTAGTCTCAGCTACTTGAGAGTCTGAAACAAGAGAATTGCCTTAGCCCAGGAGATTAAGGTTTTTGTGACCTTTGTGATGCCATGGCACTCAAATGAATGCAATATAGTCAGATGTCAGACTCTGTCTCTGCAAAAACAAACAAACAAACAAACAAACAAATACATTGGTACCATCATAGATGAATAAAATACAAGGTGCTAACCTGAAGTGATCCTCCAGACTTTATCCTTCTCGGTAGCAGAGAGTACAGGCCCATGACAACACTGCTGGGGAAATTTTGTACTTATTTTTTGGACAAGTTGGGTCTCACTATGTTACTTAGTCTGGTCTGAAACCCCTTAGCTACCGTTGATCTTTCTGCCTCAGCTTCTGAAATTTCTGGGATCATAGATGTGTACTATGGAGCTCATCCATGTTTATGGTTTAGTGAAGGATTTTCTCTATTTTCATCTTAAATAACAGCCCATAAATTTAAAAATGACTATTGTATTCAGATATAATTCACCACCACACAATTAACCTATTTTAAGTATAGAGATCAAGACTACACATGCAGGAATCACTAGTATAGAGATTTTGTTTGTTACTACAGAAGTTTCCCTTAAGTTGTAGAAGAAAGAAACAGAGGAAAGAAAGTCATGAAGGAAAGAAAAGAATGGAGAGAGCAAGCAAATGAGAGAGAGAGATTTGGAGGGAGGAAGGATAAAGTGAGGGAGGGGTGAAGAGAGGGAGAGAAGTAAACAAAGAAAGAGAAAATGACCAAACTTGGTGGCTTACGCCTATAATCCTAGCCCTCTGGGAGTCTGAGATGAGTGGACTTCTTGAACAAATGGGTCCTGAGAATGGACTAAGTAATAGTCATTCCCTGTCTCCACCAAAAAATGAAAAATTATCTAGACATTGTGACAGGCATCTGCAGTCCTAGCCACATGGGACTCTCAGGCAGGAGAATTGCCTGAATCCTGGAGTTTGATGTTATGATCTAGGCTGAGGTCATGACAGTCTAGCCTGGGCTACATACAGAAGCTGTATCTCAAAAATACCCATACACACAATAAGGCACAACCAACCAACAAACCAACCAACAAATATTTCCTTCATCTAAAAAGACAAGAATTACCTTGATGATTCAAGCAAATTAGACGTGTTTAAGACCTGTGAAACTATGAACAAATTGATGCTGGCGCCAGGCATAGGAAATTTGTAAGCTTCTCTGAAATGGATTTTTTGGGGTAGTTGTCAATAGAGGTCCTAGAAATAACATCCAATGTGAGGTGCCTATGGCTCAATGGGTAGGGAATAGACCCAATATAATGAGCCTATTGGGTTCAAACCCAGCCCTGGGCAAACTGCAACAACAACAAAAAAATCTGGAAATTTTGGTGGGCACCAGTATTGCCAGCTACTTGGGAGATGTAGGCAGGAGATGCATTTGAGACCAGGAGTTGTAGGTTTATGTGACCAGTCATGTCATGGCTATCTACCCAGGGTCCTAGGTTGAGGCTCTGTCATTAAAAAAAAAAAAAAAAAAGAAAGAAATTAGTGTCCTATTTAAGTGACTCCATGCAGTTTTGTTAGTGGTGATGTAGCTTGATTCACAGTGCTGTCCAAATAAAGGGTGAGATCACACTTGTGGTGCATATGTGAAGGATCAGGAGAAATCTTCTAAATACGGATCAAAATTGTTTTCACATAGTAAATGAGAAAATATCATGAATGTTACATTAATCAGGTAGATAAAAATATCTCCGATTGTGTGGGAAGCCCGCACACTGTACTCCAAGCCTGAATCATTGTACACAGTTATGATTCAATAAAAAATAATTAAAAATTAAAAAAAAAAAAACAAAATCTCAACTGTTATCTCATGTCTCAGCCTGCTGCTGGGAATCTCAACCATAAATAGAATCAATAAGGCAAAAATGGAAGATCACTTCTCTGTGGATGGAGGGCAAAGACGTGTTGTGGTTCAAACACTTGAGGGACACCAGATGAAGTAAGTAAAAAAGGCCACTTAGTATCTTTGACCAGAACCTTTGATCCCAGGACAATAAAGAATGAAGTCAGTACATGGTCACCATGCATGACATCAAAATGGGTATTGCCATGGATTACCTTTTTGAAGCTTAAACTTATTCCTGTGAAGTACATGTAGTGGCTCTTCAGGTATGTTGTGTCAAAACTGTTACAAAATATTGTGGTTCTTTTCTCTGCACTCAATTCCTGCTTCCTAATGTTTCTTTGTGTCTATGGTCAAGGGATTCAACAACCTTTCCTTTCCCTTTCAATTCATGGATTTGTAAACAAAGGGAAGTATTTGATTTGCAACTAGTGCTGCCCTTTGATATTGTAGAGCATGAACGGGAGCCCAAAGATCAGACAGTGATTACTCAGAACTGACATGTATGTCACACCATTCTCGGTTCTACTTTTCATGATGTTTTACCCCTTTGTCTAGAATAGGCTTGTTTTGGAAGATAGGTGTCACACTGAAGGTCCTCCTTCGACATCTGGGTAGGCAATGTATCCAGTAGAACACTCCATAGCTGGAGTTACTTATGATGATCATGGGAATTATCAGCCTATCTGCAAAGTTCCAACATTCCTGACCTCCATGTCAGGTGTATCCAAACTTTTCACTTCTTGAACATGTAGGAAGTAGAATAGTTATGTTGGGCCACACATTCAATACACAAACATTAATGAAATCTGATAAGCAGTAAAGAGACGTATACATAATGGTTGTGATGTCTGCCACCACAGATATGCCAAACAGTCCTGACATAATCCCCGGGGCCTGAGGATTGCAAATCCCTCAGAACCCCAGACAAGGTAATTTCTTAAGTAGAGCTCAATGATTATTGGGAAGCATGAGTACAATGTTTGGATGTTCTGGGAGGCCAAGATGAGCTCATATTTTGGATACAAGGCTTAGAAACAGAAAACACCCTCAGCCCTGATCTCCTACCTGGTTTCTAATGAAATAGAATAGGTAACGAAGCCTTGTGACATTTTCATGTGTTTCTAGCTACTCCGGAGGCTGAGGAAAGAGGATCCCTTCAATGAAGGAGTTGAATGTTGCTGTGTGCTAGGCTGAGTTAATGACACTCTAGACTGGGCAATAGAGTGACATTGTGTCTCATGAAAAATAATAAAAGATAGAAAGAAAGAAAGAAAAATTTCTAGGCACAGTTTGCAAAGCAAAAGTGGGAGAAAAGTCAGTTGGCACATGGAATAGGGGACTACATAAAGGAGAAGACTTATTGTGGCTTCTTTGAGGAGAATCAATGAGTCAGGACCCATAGGTTTGGGATGGGTTCATTAGCATATTGCCAGTTGATTTCATGGGTAGGGTTTTTTCAGAGATGTCTAGTCCCGGGCATCTGACTGATTGGGGGAAGGAAACATTGGCCCAGAATGAAGGACTCCAACAGAATAGATGGAGGGAGTACTTTGGATTTTGTAGTGTGCATATGAGAAGTCTGATTAGAGTCCAGACCTGTAGAGCCCTTGGGCCCACCTGTGGTTCAAAGGAATAGGGCACCAGCCCCATATACTGGACGTGGCAGGATCCTTCGTGGGCCCTGGCCAAAAATCTACAATAAAAAAAAAAAAAAAAAAAAAGATCTGCTGAGCCCAGAAGTTTGAGATTACAGTTATGCATGATGATGTCACAACACTCTACCCAGGGGGAGGAGGTAGACTCTCTGTCAAGGAAAAAAAAAATGTCAATTTTGGTAGGATGGAACAATGGGCCTTCCATGTCAATTCATGGTAGCCTGTGTGTGAGCAGGGAGATAGGGTTGAATGTCTCTCAGGTATACGCACAACCTGGGACCTCCTTATGCTGTGAGAGTTTTGAGTACCTCAAGATTTGGAAAATACTCTGAATTAGCTTTATTTAAATAAGTAGTTCACCCTTTGAAAGCATACAATTCTGGGTTTCTTAGTATGGACACAGAATTGTACAGCTATCATCACAATGAAATTATCTTCTCTCCCCACAGAAAGAACATCAATATCAACCAACAGTCACTTCCATCTTCCACTCCACATTCCTCCACCTACCCCCTACTCTTAGCAGACAGTTTGCCTTGTCTTCATGTTTTCATTTTATTTTTAATTGTTTTTTGATTAAATCATAGCTATCTACATTAGTGTAATTATGGGGTACAATGTGCTGGTTTTATATACTATTTGAAATAGTTTCATCAAACTGGTTAATATATCCTTCATCGGATTTTCTTAGTTATTGTGTTAAAACATTTTCACTCTACAATTAGTAATGCGGAAGGAGGCATCAAACTTCCTGCATTAATTCATGCCTTAATGTTTTCTTCTGAGTTCAGTCATACTCTGTGTGGTCTTTTATAACAAGCCTTGTCTCCTTATCATAATGATTTTAAGATTCATTCCTATTGTAATGTAAATATGCATTTCATTTATTTCAATTGTAGAAAAATATTCCATTGTGTAAATATAGCATGATATATGTATCCAATCATCTACAAATCCCATTAGGAGTCCTGAAGATGTTCCATTCTTTTCTAAGATTCTTAAAATTTTTTGTCAACAAGATACATTGCCTCTGTCAAAAGAAATTTCTATATCTCTTGAGGTGACCATGTGTTTTTTCTTATTGATTATATTAAGGTAGTGTGTTCTATTAGTTAATTTTCCAATTTTGAGCTAGACTGGTAATCCTGGTAAAAAAAATCCCATTTGGGATACATGTATAAAAAATATTGTATGCTACTGGAATTTTCCTGCACCTATGCATTATATCTCTTATAGATTTCATAATACATTTTCCCCTTTTCCCTAAAAAATGTACAACGGTACCATCATAGCTAAAAAAACTGCAAGCTGCTAAATTAAAGTGATCCTCTTGATGTTAACCTTCTCAGCAACTGAGAGTACAAACCCATACCACTACTGCTAGGGAAGTTTTGCAATTATGTTGAGGACATGTGGGGTCTTACTAAGTTTCTAATTTTGGTCTGAAACCCTATAGCTTGTAGGAATCTTTCTGACTAAGTCTCTGAAATTGCTGTGATTATAAGTGTCAGCTATGGAGCTCATCCATGTTTATGTTTTAGTCACGGTTTTTCTCTATTTCCATCATAGACAAGAGCCTGTAGAATAAAATATAACTACTCTATTCAGGCATAATTCACAAACTTCACAATTCACCCATTTTGAGTATAGAGTTCAAGACTACACATTCAGTGATAACTTGTATAGTTTGTTTGTTATTACTACATAAGTTTCCATTAAGTTGTAGAGGAGAGAGATAGAGTAAAGAAAGGAATGAAGGAAAGAAAAGAAAGGAGAGAGCAAGCAAATGAGAGAGAGAGAATCTGAGGAAGGAAGGATAAAGTAGGGGAGGTGCAAAGGGAGGGAAGAATGGAAATAAAGAAAGAGAAAATGACCAAACTTGGAGGCTCACTCCTATAATCCCAGACCTCTTGCATGCTGAGATGAGTGGAATTGTTGAAACTATGACCAAATTGAGGCTGCTGAGAATAGACTGAACAAATGTCAGTTCCTTTCTCTAGTGAAAAGTGAAAAATCATATAGGCATTGCTACAAGCTCCTCAAATTCTAGCCTCATAAGAGTCTCAGGAAGGAGTATTGTTTGAATCCTGGAGTTTGAGGTTGGTATGATTTAGGCTGAGTATGATTTAGCCACTAAAAAGTAGCCTGGCCTACAGATGGAAACCGTATCTCAAAAATACCCATACACATACACACATGCACAGGAAAACCAACAAAGATTTTCATCATTTAAAACACCAGAATAACCTTGGTAGCTCAAGCACAGTGGACAAGCGTAAGACCTATGAAACTATGACCAAATTGAGGCTGTAGCCAGGCGTAGTAAATCTGTAAGCTTCCCTGAAATGGAGGTTTGGGTGTAGGTGTCAAATAAGTCCATGGATTTGCATTCCAATATAACGAGGGTGGTGAGTTTGAACCATACCCAGGCCAAACTAAAAAAAAAAAAAAATAGCTTGGTGTTGTGGTGGCCACCTGTAGTCTCAGATACTCGGGAGGCTGAGGCAAAAGAATCACCTAAGCTCAGGGGTAGGTGCTTGCTGTGATCTGTGTTGCCACAGCACTCAGGGAGAGTGGCAGAATGAAAATCTGTCTCCAAAAAAGAAAAAAAAAATCAAAATACAAATAGTGTCCTACTTTAGTGACTACATGAAGTTACGTCAGTTGAGATGCAGCCTGAGTCACACTGCTGTACAAAATCTCTAATGTTGTGTCACTCTAGTGGTGGGAATCTCAATCATCAATAGAATCAAAAAGGCAAAAATGGGAGATCACTTCTCTATCTGTGGATGGAGGGCTAAGAAGTGTCCAGGTTCAAACCCTTGAGTCATACCAGCTAAAGTCAGAAAAGGACACTTAGTATCTTTCACTAGAAGCCTGGATCTGGGGACATTATAGGATGAAGTCACTACATGGATACCATGGATGACATCACAATGTGTGTTGCCATGGGTTACTAAGTTTATACTTAACCTTATTCCTGCTAAGTATGTGTGGTGGCTATCTGAGTTTGTTGTTGGCTTCTAACTGTTAGAAAAGACTGGGGTTCTGTTCTCCACACTCAATATTTGCTTCCAAAAGATTATATATGCAGCCAAGAGATTCAACAACCCTTTCTTTCCTTTTCATGTCATGGACTTATAAGAAAGTGGAAGAGTATATTTTACACCTAGTGCTGCCCTGGGATGATACAGACTATGAACACAAGCCCAAAGATCAGACAATGATTTTACAGACTTGATAGGTACATCACATGATTCTCAGTTCTACTTTTCCTGAGATTTTATTTTTTCCCTAGATGAGTTTTGTTTCAGACACTAGGTGTCCTACTGAAGGTCTTTTCTCAATATCTAGTTAGGCAATGTGTCCAGTAGTGTACTCCATACTTGTAGTTATTTCTTATGATCATAGGAAATAGCAGCCTTTCTAGAAATTTCCAATATTCCTGTCCTCTGTGCCAGGTGTGCCCAATGTTTTACACTCTTGGTCACTTAGGACCTAGAAGATTTATTTTGTACCACACATTCATTAAATAATCACTAATGAAACCTAATAAGCAGAAGAGTTGTGGACATAATTGTGGTGATATCTGCCAACACGGATATGCAAAATGTTCAACATAATTCCTATATGTCATGGGTCCTGAGGATTGGACACTCCTCAAAACCCCTGATAAGGTCATTTCTTAAGTATAGCTCAATGACTTTTGCCACACATGTCTACAATATTTTGTTTCACTGGGGTGCCAAGGTGGACTGATCCACTGAGCACAGTGGTTGGAGACAAGGCTGAGCAATAGCAAGATACCCTCAGGCCCAATCACCCACCTGATTTATACTAAAATTTAAAAGGTTGACAAGGGTTGTTTCCCTTGCCTTTATTTCCAGGTACTTCAGAGGCTGAAGCAGGAGGATCCCTTCATCTCAAGAGTTGGATTTTTCTGTGTCCTAGGCTGCTACCATGACTTTCTAGCCTGGGCAACATAGTGAGAGTCTGTCTCATAAAAAATAATGAAAGAATGAAAAAAAGACAGGAAGAAAGAAAGAAAAAAGAAAAGAAAGAAAGGAAGGAAGGAAGGAAGGAAGGAAGGAAGGAAGGAAGGAAGGAAGGAAGGAAGGAAGGAAGGAAGGAAGGAAAAGGAAGAAAGGAAGGAAGGAAGGAAAAAAGAAAAAAGAAAGAAAGAAAGTAAGAGAGAGAGAGAGAGAAAGAAAGAGAAAAAAGGCAAGAAAGAAAGAAATTAAGGAAGGAAGGAAGGAAGGAAAGAAAAGAGAGAAAGAAAGAAAAAGGAAGGAAGGAAGGAAGGAAAAGGAAGCAAGGAAGGAAAGGAAAGGAAGGAAGGAAGGAGAGAGAGAGAGAGAGAAAAGAAAAGAAAATTTGCTCTGCACAGTTTCAAAGAGCTAAGGTATGAGAAGAGGTCATTTGGTAAATTGAATATGAGTGTACATAAATTAGGACATTTCTTGTGTCCCCCGGCGGGGGTGGGGGAATGAGTCAGGACCAGTGGCTTTGGCATTGGTTTTTAGGGTATTGCCAATGTAAATGATGGGTAGGTTTTCTCCAAAGATGTCTGGTCCGTTGGTGCAGACTGATTGAGGCAAGGAGTTATTGACCCAGATAGAAGGAGTTCAACAGAAGAGGTGGAGGGTATCCTATGGATCTTTTATGGTGCATAGGAAAAGCTTTATTTGAGTCAACAATGCATTGTGCTTGCAGTTTTCAGTGACTAAAAAAAAATCCTGGATATCAGAGGGTCAGAGTTATGTAAAATCTAAAGGGTTAATTAATAGAGGTTGTAGGAAAACAATTTCCCTATGAGAGAATACTTTCTCTAGTTGACAGTGCACCTAAGGGAAAAATTTCAACTCTAGATCTATTGTCATAATAAAAATGAGGTGTAAGTTCCCTACGAATGGTTTTCTCCATTTAAGTATTGAGACAGAGTCTCACTTTATTGCTTGGTAGACTGCCCTGGTATCATAACTCTCAGAAAACATCAAATGTTGTCATCAAGCAAACCTATTCCCTCAGCTGGGACTCTAGGTGCCTGCGTAACATCCTGCCAATTTTTATTTTCTACCCTGGAGGATGTTGTTAGACTCTGTCTCAAAGAACAACAAAATGACAACTTTGCTATGATGGTACAATGTGCCTTCCATATCAATTCATGATAACCTGTTTGTGAGCAGGGAGGTAGGGTTGACTGTCTCTCTAGTACTCTCATGACCTGGGTATTTCTTATGCTGTGAACCTTTTGAGCGCCTCAAGTTTTTGAAAACATCTTTAAGTAGCTTCATTGAACTAAGTAGTTCACTCTTTGAAAGTATACAATTCTGCATTTCTAAGTATAGTCACACAATTGTACATCTACCATCACAATCTAATGTTAGAACTTTGGCTCTTCCCCCATATAAAGTATATCAGTACATACTAGCAGTCACTTTCACGTCCCAATCACCCTCCCCCATCTGCTCCCCACTCCTAGAAGACAATTGGCTTTGTCTCGATGCTTTCTTCTGAGTTCAGTCATGCATTGTGTGGTCCTCTGTAAGTGGCCTTATTCCCTTATCAGAATGATTTTAAGGTTCATTCCTATTGTAACATAAATATGCACTTCATTCCTTTTGTTCAGTTTTAATTTTTTGTTTTTATTAAATCATAGCTGTGTACATTAGTGCAATCATGGGGTACAATGTGCTGGTTTCATATACAATTTGAAATATTTCCATCAAACTGGTTAACATAACCTTCATGGTATTTTATTAGCTATTGTGTTGATACATTTATATTCTGCATTTAGTAAATTTCACCTGTACCCTTCTAAGATGCACCATAGGTGTGGTCCCTCCAATTACCCTCCCTACACCCATCCTTCCACCTCCCCCCTTACCCCTTTCCCCATATTCTTGTGCTGTAATTGGGTTATAGCTTTCATGAAAGCTATAAATTAGTTTCATAATAGGGCTGAGTACATTGGATAACTTTTCTTCCATTCTTGAGATACTTTGCTAAGAAGAATATGTTCCAGCTCGATCCATGTAAACATGAAAGAAGTAAAGTCTCCATCTTTCTTTAAGGCTGCATAATATTCCATGGTGTACATATGCCACAATTTATTAATCCATTCATGAATCAATGGGCACTTGGAGTTTTTCCATGACTTAGCAATTATTAATTGGGCTGCAATAAACATTCTGGTACAAATATCTGTGTTATAATGTGAATTTTTGTCTTCTGTGTATATACCTAGTAGAGGAATTATAGGATCAAATGGCATGTTTTTCATCATGTGAATATAGTATGCTATATATAGTATGCTATATGTATCCACTCATCTTTCAATCCCAGTACTAGTCCTGAAGACGTTACCTTCTCATCTAAGAATTTTTTGTTGTTGTTCTTGTTGCAGCTTGTCTTGGGCCAGGTTTTAATACACCACCCTCAATATATAGTGCTGCCCCCCTACTCCTAGAGCAACAGGATCCACCCCTCATATAATACTATTTAAAGATTTTATCCATGAGATATGTTGCCTCTGTCAAAATCCCTTTCTGTTCCTCTTTGAGGTAACAATGTGGTTTCTTTTGTTTGTTTGTTTGTTTGTGTTTATTTTTTTAATAGTCTCACTTTCTCACCCACAGTAGAGTGCTTTGATGTCACAGCTCACATCAACCTCCAACTTCTGTTCTTAGGCAATTCTCTTGACTCAGCCTCCCGAGTAGCTGGAACTACAGGTACCCACCACAATGCCTGGATATTTTTTTCATTACACTTTGGCTGTGGCAGGGTTTAAACCCACCACCCTGGGTATATGGGACTGGCACCTTTCTCACTGAGCCACAGATAGCTCCCAACCATGTGGTTTTCCTTATTGATCCTATTAATGTAGTGGGTTTTGTTAGTTGTTTCTCCCATATTGAGCTCGACTAGCAATCCTGGCAATAAATCCCGTTTGGGATACATGTATAAAATATTTTGTATGCTACCGGACATTTCCTGCACATGTACAGTATCTCTCTTATTGATTGGACACTGTGTTTCCACCTTTGCCCCAGAAAAATACATTGGAATCAGCATAGCTCAAAGAAATGCAAGCTGCTATCCTTAAATGATCCTCCCGAGATTATCCTTCTCAGCAGGTGAGATTAGAGGCCCTTGCCACCACTGCTGGGAAAGTTTTGCAAATATTTCTTGGACAAGAGGAGTCTTACTATATTGGTCATTCTGAACTGAAAGCCCTTAGCTTCCAGTGAGCTTTCTGACTTGGCCTCTGAAATTGATGAGATTATAGGGGTGAGCTATGGTGCTTATCCATGCTTATGTTTTGGTGAAGACTTTTCTCGATAATACTCTTACATAACAGCCCATAGATTACAAAATAACAGCTCTAGTCAGATATAACTTACACACTTCAAAATTCACCCATTTCAAGTATAGAGTTCAAGACTACACACATTCAGGAATCAATGTATAGTATAGTTTGTATAGTTTGTTTGTTACCAGAGAAGTTTCCCTTAAGTTGTAGAGGACAGAGACAGAGAAAAGAAAGGAATGAAAGAAATAAAGGAATGGAGAGAGCAAGAAAATAAGAGAGATACAATTGGAAGATGGAAGGATAAAGTGAGGGAGTGTTGAAGGGAGGGAGGGACAAAGGGAAGCAAAGAAAGAGAAAACAACCAAAAATCATGGCTCACACCTGTAATGCCAGACCTCTGGCATGCTGAGATGAGTGGAGTTGTTGAACAAGAGGCTGCTAAGAATGTACTGAGCAAGTGTCAGACCCTGTATCATGTAAAAAGTGAAAAATGATCTATGATTGTGACAGGAACCTGAGGTCCTATCCACATGGCAGTCTGAAGCAGGAGGATTGCCTTAATCTTGGAGTTTGAGGTTGCTAGGAGGTAGGCTGAGGCAGCAAAAAACTGGGCAGCCAGTTTTATATGGAAACCTTATCTCAAAATATCCATATACACAAAGATGCACAGACAAATGAACAAACGAACCAACAAAGATTTTTATCATCTAAAACACCAGAATTACCTTGACAGTTAAATCAAAGTAGACATGCTTACGACCTGTGAAACTATGAAAAAATTGAGGCTGTAGCCAAGCACAGTAAATTTGTAAGATACTCTCAAATGGATATTTTTTGGTAGGTGTCAAACAGGTCCATGAATTAGCATTCCAAGGGTGTTGTTTGTGGCAAAGTGAATAGAGCACCAACCCCATATATCAAGGTGGTGAGTTCTAACCCAGCCCCACAGAAACTTCAAAAAAGAAAAAAATAGCCAGGTCTTGTGGTCAGCTCCTGTGGTACCAGCTAATTTGGAGGCTGAGGGAAATGAATTTCCTAAGCTCAGGAGTAGGTGCTTGCTGTGAGCTGTGATGCCACTGCACCCTACCGAGGATGAAAAATTCTGTCTCCAAGAAACAAACAAACAACAACAACAACAAAAAAAAAAATAGTGTCCTGCTTAAGTGACTCCACAAAGTTATGTCAGCTCTGATGCAGCCTGAGTCACATTGCTGCACAAAATCTCAACTGTTGTGTCAGCCTAGTGCAGAGAATAGCAACCATCAATAGAATCAACAAGGCACAAATGGGAGATTACTTCTCTGTCAGTGGACGGAGGGCTAAGAAGTGTTCTGGTTCAAACCCTTGACAGGACCAGCTGAACTGAGCAGAAAAGGCCATGTAGTATCTTTGACCAGAAGTCTGCATCCCAAGACATTATAGGATGAAGTCAGTACATGGTCAAGATGGATGGCATCACAATAGGTGTTTCCCTAGGTTGCCATGTTTATGCTTAACCTTATTCCTGCTAAGCAAGCATAGTGGCTATCCGGGTTTGTCGTTGGGCTCAAACTGTTACAAAAAAGTGGGGTTCAGTTCTCCACACTCAAATTGTACTTCCAAAAGTTTGTTTGTATATATGGGCAAGACATTCAACAACTCTTCCTTTCTGAATTATGGATTTGTAAGTAAGTGGAAGAGTATGGTTTATACCTAGACCTGCTTCACATGGTATACACAAGGAACCCAAGCGTAAAGATCAGGCAGTGATTTTACAGACCTGTCAGGTATGTCACACAATTCTCAGTTCTTCTTTTCCTGAGATTTTATTTATTTCTCTAGAATAGGCTTGTTTTGGACGGTAGGTGTCTTATTGAAGGTCGTCTCTCGAAATTTGTTTAGGCAATGAATTCTTTAGTGTACTCCATACCTGCAATTATTTCTTCTGATCTTGGGAAATATAAGACTAACTGGAAAGTTCCAACATTCCTGACCTGCAGGCCAATAGTGTCCAAAATTTTGGCTTTCTGGCCACATAGTAAGTAGAAGAATTATTCTGGGCCACATGTTAAATAGACAATCACTAATGAAACTGGATATGCAATAAATACTTGTGGGCATAATTATGGTGATATCTTCCACCACTGAGCTGCAGAACAGTCTTTACATAATCCCTATGTGTCACCAGGTCCTGAGGATTGGACAATCCTCACAGCCCCTCAAAACCCCTCAAAGCCCCTTAAATAGAGCTCAATTAATTTTGCAGCACATGACTAGTATATTTGGTTGCCCTGGGAGGCCAAGTTTTGCTGAACCCCTGAGCTCAGGTTTTGTAGACAAGGCTGAGCAACAGTATGTTACCCTCTACCCCTATCACACACCCAGCTCATACAAAAATAGAAAAGTTTGTCGAAGGTTTTAGCCCATTCCTTTAATGTCAGCTACTCCAGAGGCTGAGGAAGGAGGATCCCTTCATACCAAGAGTTGGATGTTGCTGTGTATTAGGCTGATGCTATGACACTGTAGCCTGGGCAACATAAGGATAGTCACTCTCATGAGAAACAGTGAAAGAAAGAAAGAAAGGAAGGAAGGAAGAAAGGAAGGAAGGAAGGAAGGAAGGAAGGAAGGAAGGAAGGAAGGAAGGAAGGAAAGAAGGAAGGAAGGAAGGAAGGGAAGAAGGAAAGAAAGAAAAAGAAAGAAAGAAAGAAAGAAAGAAAGAAAGAAAGAAAGAAAGAAAGAAAGAAAGAAAGAAAGAAAGAAAGAAAGAGAGAGAAAATAAAATTTGCTAGGCACAGTTTCCAAGAGCTGAGGTACGAAGAGAGGTCAGTAGATAGATGGAATATGGGATTACACAAAGGAGGAGATTTATTTTGTTCCCAGGGACGGGTAACAATGAGTCATAACAAGGAGGTTTGGGATTGGTTCTTTAGGATACTGAGAGGGGATCTGATGGATAGCTATTCTCCAGAGATGTCTGTTCCCTGGGTTTGGACAGGTTGGGTCAAGGGAGTACTTTCCCACATATAAACAGTTCACAGAAGAGTGGAGGGTATCATAAGCATCTTTTAGTGTGCATAGGAAAAGCCTGATTTGAGTCATGATCTCATTGTGTGTGCACTTTCCAGTGACTACATGAATCTAGGATACGAAGGGGTCAGAGTTATAAAAAAAACAAAGTCTTGATTAATAGAGGTTGTAGGAAAATAATTTGCCTATGAGAGAATAATTTCCCTAGTTAACATCTAATATAGTGGAAAATTTTCAATTCTAGATCCTTGGTCAAAAGTAAAAATGAGGTCTATGTTCCCTACCATTGTTTTTCTCCATTTCTGTATTGAGATAGGGTCTCAGGAGAAAAACCTCAGCTTGGAAAATGTCAACGCTACCTTTCAGGGAGGACAAGCCCCTGCCTGAATCAATTATACCCTAGCCCCAGTAACTCCAGTTACCTATAGGCTGCAAACAAATGGGACAAAGGCAAGACATTGAGGTCTAGCTCTTATAAAGCATACAGCTGGATTGGTTCTAGTTTGAAGTCTCTTTTTAACAGACCATTTCTGAGCAGTAGTGGTTCAAGTATTAGACTGACACTGTACAACCAGTTCTAAAATCTTGCTATCAAATTCTGTGTGGCTGTTTCAAGTGTGTTACAGATGTTCTAGATACTATGTTAGGACCTTCTGATGAAAAACTCCTAGGAAGTCTTGATTAAAATGGTGAGCTTAAAGTAGGAAATATTGACAACTCCTTGGAAAGAAGATGTTTCAACACAGCATGTTCCATGATGTCCTTACAAATCATCTACTAGTTGTATTTTGCTATTTTTGTGGAAGACTGGAAAGGTGGTAAAAGATCAAGAAACTGAGGCCCAGAGGAGGTTAGGTAACCTGTCCAAGGTCACACAGCCTGCAGGTAGCAGAACCAGAATGGTGACTCCCACATGGATTCCAGTCATAGGGGGTACATTGGTTAAATGAGGATAGTAATTCCTGCTTTCTCAGAATTTCAAAAGTACTAATCAAGTTCACAAGACAGCGAAGAGCATCATAGTGGTCAAAGAGCTCCAAGACAGCCTGGAGTGAAAAGCCAATTGTGAAAAACATGGTATCATGGCAGCATGCTGAAGCATGAGAACACTCCATTAACCACAGGGTATAGTTCACCACATCAGACAGAACATTGTGGGGATGCATGCAAACCTTGAGTGCCTCAAACATTGGATACAATATCCTGTATGTGGATATTACCATTAAGAGCTGGTCAAGTAAGCCCCAAGACATTTTACTGCAGCAAGCAGCACCTGCGGAGTGAAGAAGGACCCAGTGATCCTGATGGGCAGGACTCCCTCCTTGGACGAGGCTGTCAGGAACTTCATTTGCTCTTGACCAAACCTGGATGTTTGTCCTCAGCAAGCCTGATAATCAGGGCCCAAGAACACGCTTCCCTGCTTACCTGAGACGCCAGAAGCCTGCCCTCTGCTGAAACTGAGGGAGGAGGACTTGAGCAGCGCCCACTCTCCCTATCTGCCAGATCAGGGGGCAGTCCAGGTAAGACACTGAGGGCCCCACCGAGTCCTAGCCAGACCCTAGGCCAGGGACGCTACCTGGACCCCCACATGGCTCCAATCTGTGACCCACTGGGCCTCAGCCTGCCGCCTGCAGCAGCCAGGAACTCTGCCTGGACTTCTGAGCCCCCTAATTTGCACCCCGCCGGGCCTTAGTCTGCCGCCACCAGCGGCCAGGAAGTCCACAGGGACTCAACCGTGGTGCCGATCTGTGCCCTGCCAGGCCTCAGCCCGCCGCCCACTGAAAGCCCTGCGCATCCCTGCCCCAAGCCCGCCGGCCACAGCGACCAGGAACTCCACTCCAAGAGGACCCCTGTGTAGCCCCCATTGGCACCCTGCTGGGCCTTGACTTGCTGCCAGCAGCAGCCAGGAAGTCCACTGGGACTTCTTCCTGGAGCAATCTGTGCCCCCACAGCCTTAGCCTGCTGCCCTCCAGGACCCTCGCCTGGCTGCGATCCATGCCCCAGGCACACCACCACAGCGACCAGGAACTCCACACCACCAGGAACCCTGCGCAGCCCCAATTGGAACCCCGCTGCGCCTTGAAAGGCTGTCAACAGCAACCAGGAAGTACACTGGGACTCCCTCCCAGGGCGATCTGTGCCCTGCCTGGCCTCGGCCTGTTGCCTGCTGGGACCCCTACATGGGTCTGACCCATGCCCTCCCTGACTTGGCCCTCTGCTTGCAGCAGCCAAGGACTCTGCTGGGCCTTGGCTTGCCGCCTTGCCCGCTGTGGCCAGGGACCCCGCTGGGACCCCCATTCCAGGCATTTGCCTACTGCTCACATCAGCCAGGGGCTCCGCCAGGAACCCGCCAGGCCTCCGCTTGCCTGCCCGGGCCCAGGAACTCTGGGAGCCACACAACCCGCCTCCTCCTCTACCCTCTCTGCCTCCTCACTGGCCCCGTCTGTCTGGCCAGAAACCTAGGAGGCTGCATGACCGTGCCCTCCCTCTGGAGCCCTACTCCCAGCCAGAGACTGCTGGAGAAGCAGTCTGCCTTTGCAAAGGCCACTGGGTTCCCCATCCCACGCCCTGCTACTTGATCCGGGCGTGCCACACTTCGGAGCTGCTCCTTCAGCCAGAACTCCCTGGATGGGGCAGTCCCAGAGGAGCTACACAGGGTCAGTCCCTACAAAGATCCAGTAAGAACAGAGTGATCCTGCCTGGGTCTGATCTGGGAGAGACACCTCCCCAACTCTGAGGACAGTCCTAGGCAAAAGTGAAAAATAATCATGAGGCGGAATCAACAGAAAAACTCTGGCAATATGAATAATCAGAGTAGATCAACTCCTTCAAGGAAGGGCAAGGTAGATACAGCACAAAATCCCTTGCATAAGCAAATGGCTGAGATGTCAGAAGTTGAATTCAGAGTCTGGATAGCAAATGAGATGGATGCAATGGAGGAAATGATGGAATTAGAATTTCAAACAGTAAGCCAAAAGATGACCCAAAAGATGTCTCAAAAACTGAACAAATTCAAAGACAATTGAGACAAGAATTTGCAGCCCTCAAAGATGTGAGAAATACAGCAGAATCCCTCAGTAACAGAACGGAGCAAGCAGAAGAAAGAGCCTAGTGCCAGGAATATCAACCTTTAATAGAATCAATATTGGAAAAATGGGAGATCAATTCTCCATCTGTGCATGTAGAGCTAAGAAGTGTCCTGATTCAAACCCTTAAGGGATACTGGCTGAAGTGAGCAGAAAAGGCTACTTAGTATCTTTGACAAGAAGCCTGGATCCGAGGACATTACAGGCTGAAGTCACTACATGGTCACTGTGGATGACATCACAATATGTGTTGCCCTGGGATACCATGTTGATGCTTAACCTTATTCCTGCTAAGCATGTGTAGTGTCTATCAGGATTAGTCATTGGATTCAAACTGTTCACTGTTCAACAACCCTTCCTTTCCTTTTCACGTAATGGATTTTTAAGCCATTGAAAGAGTTTGGTTTATACCTGGTGGAGCCCTGGGATGTTACATGTCAAGAACCCAAGCCCAAAGACAGACAGTGATTTCACAGACCTGACAGGTATGCCACACAATTCTTTGCTCTACTTTTCCTTAGATATTATTTATTTCTCTTGTATAGGCTTGTTTCAGGTGTTAAGTGTCCTACTGAAATTCCTCTGTCAAAATATGGTTAGGCAATGTGTCCAGTAGTGTGCTCCACACCTGAGGATATTTCTTCTGATACTGGGAAATATCATCCCATTTGTAAAGTTCCAACATTCCTGAACTCCCGTCCTTGTGTGTCCAAATGTTTGGTTTCCTGACCACATAGGAAGTAGAAGAGTTATTTTGGGCCACAAGTTCAATACACAATCAGTAATGAAACTTGATAAGTAAAAAAAGAGATGCGGGCACAATGATGGTGATATACACCACTGTGGATATGCAAAACAGTCATGACATGATCCCTACGTGTCACCGGGGCCTGAGGACTGAGCAATACTTTAAGCTCCTGGTACGATCTTTTCTTAAGTAGAGCTCAATGACTTTTCCCTCACATTACTATAATATTTGGTTACCCTGGGAGGCCATGGTGGGGTGTACCATTGATAACAGGGGTTTGAGACAAGGCTTAGCAACAGCTGAGAGGACAGGCCCATGCCACCACTGCTGGGGAAGTTTGCACTTATTTCTTAGATAAGTGGGGGCTGACTATGTTGCTCAGTCTGCTCTGACACCCCTTAACTTATAGTGATATTTCAGACTTGGCCTCTGAAATTGATGGGATTACAGTTGTGAGATATGGTGCTTATCCATACTTATGTTTTGCTGTAGGTTTTTTTGTGATAATGTTCATAGATAACAGCCCATAGATTACAAAATATCAACTCTATTCTGATATAATTTACACCCTCCACAAATCACCCAATTCAAGTATAGAGTTTAAGACTACACACTTGCATAGTTTTTTTGTTTGTTACTAAGAAGATTCCCTTAAAGTATAGAGGAGAGAGATATAGGAAAGAAAGAATTAGAGAGAGCAACAGAATGAGAGTGAGACAATTGGAGGAAGGAAGGATAATGTGAGGGAGGGGCAAATGGAGGAACAGAGGGAAACAAAGAAAGAGAAATGACCAAACTTGGTGGCTCACACCTATAATCCCAGCCCTCTTTGGCAGGCTATGATGAGTAATTTTGGACCACATGTTCAATACACAATCAGTAGTGAAACCTGATAAGCAAAAAAGAGATGTGGGCATAATTGTGGTGATATCTGAAACCATGAATATGCAAAGCAGTCCAGATACAATCCCTTTGTGTCACCAGGACCTCAGGATTAGAAACTACTTAAAGCCCCTCAAAGCCCCTTTGGTACAGATCAATGACTTTTGCCACACATGACTATAATATTTGGATGCTTTGGGAGGCCAAGATGGGCTGATCCCCTGAGTTCATGGGTTAGAGACAAGGTTGGGCAATAATATGACATCCTCAGCCCTGATCACATACCTGTTTAGTACTAAAATAGAAAAGATTCTCAAGGATTGTGGCCCTTGCTTTTAGTTAGAGCTACTCCAGAGGCTGAGGCAAGAGTATCCCTTCATCCCAAGTGTTGGATGTTGCTATGTGCTAGGATTATTCCAAGACAGTCTTGCCTGGGGAACATAGTGTGATGCTGTCTCATGAAATAATAATGAAGGAAAGAAAGAGAGAGAGAGAGAAAGAGAAGGAAATTTACTAGGCATAGTTTCCAAGAGCCGAGGAGAGGTAAGGAGGAGAGGACAGTAGGTAGATGGAATATGGGATTATATAAAGGAAGAGATTTATTATGTCTCCAAGGGGGTGGAAATGAGTCAGGACAAGCAGGGTTTGGATTGGTTCATTAGGATATTGACAGTTGATCTGAAGTGTAGGTATTCTCCAGAGAAATCTGGTCCCTTTGTTCAGACCGATTGGGGCCAGAGAATATTGGACAAGATTGAAAGAGTTAAGCAGAAGAGGTGGAGGGTATACTCTGGATCTTTTAGTGTGCATAGGAAAAGCCTAATTTGAGTCAAGAATTCATTGTGTGTGTAGTTTCCAGTGACTACAAGAATCTAGAATATCAAAGGGTCAGAGTTATGTAAAATGTAAAGGGTTGACTAATAAAGGTTGTAGGAAAACAATTTCCCTACGAGTGAATAATGTCTCTAGTTGACATCATATAGGGTAAAGTTTCAACTCTAGATCTGTATTCAAAGGTAAAAATGAAGGTAAGTTCCCTACCAATGGTTTTCCCCATTTGCATTTTGAGACAGAGTCTCATTTTGTTGCCCTCAGTAGAGTTCCCTGCTATCATATCTCACAGCAACCTTCCAGTGTTGTCATAAAGCAAACCTATTACCTCATCTGGAACCCTGCATAACATCTAACCATTTGTGATTCTTCAGAGATGGAGATCTCAATAATGCTCAGGATGGTCTCCAATTCAAAAACCAAGACAGTCCAAACGACCTGGCCTCTCAACTTGCCAAGATAACAGGCATGAAGCAACACTGCTGATCATAAACCATAGTTTGAAAAATATCCCAAATTCGAGGTCTGGAGTGGTGGCTCACACCTGTAATGCTAACACTCTGGGAGGCAGAACCACGTGGTCCAAAGTAACTGAGCACTGTGGGGGAGCACCTGGACTCCCAGATGCTGAGGAGGCTGAGGCAATAGAATCTATTGACCCAGGAGTTTGAGACTGCAGCTAGCTATGATGACTTGAGGACACTCTACCCAGGGGAATGTTGTCAGATGCTGTCTCAAGTGAAAAGAAAATGACATCATCAGTAGGATGGAAAAATGTGCTTTCCACGTCAATTCATGGTAACCTGTGTGTGAGCAGGGAGATAGGGTTGACTGTCTCTCAAGTATTCTCATGAGCTGGTATTTCTTATTCTGTGAGCCTTTTGAGAACAACAAGTTTTGGAAAACATCTTCAAGTAGCTTCATTGACATAAGTAGTTTACCCTTTGAAAGTATACAATTCTGTGTTTCTTAGTATACTCACACAATTTTACAGCTATCATCACAATCTAATTTTAGAACTTTGTCTTCTCCCCCCACATGAAGAACATTAATACCTATTAGAAATCACTTTCATCTTCCCCACCACCATCCTCTACCTGCCCCCTGCTCCAAGCAGACAATTGGCCTTGTCTTGATGTTTTCTTCTGAGTTCAGTCATGCTTTGTGTGGTCTTTTGTACATGGACTTGTTCCCTTTTCATAATGATTTTAAGGTTTATTTATTTTATAACATAAATGTGCACTTCATTCCTTTTGATTTTGGAAAAAAAAAAAACAAAACATCATGTGAATATAGCATGTATATGTGTCCAATCATCTGTAAAGCCCAGTAGTAGTTCTTAGGATGTTCTTGTCTTATGTAAGATTTTTAAAACATTTTATCAATAAGAAATACTGCCTGTATGAAAGCCTTCTATGTGTCTCCTGAGGTGAATGTATGGTTTTTCTTATTGGTTCTAATAATGTAGTGGGTTCTATTAGTTAATTATCTCCCATATAGGTAGACTGGCAAACCTGGTAATAAATCCCATTTGGGATACCTGTATAAATATGTTGTAGGTGACCAGACTTTTTTTCCACCTATATATCTTATAGATTGGATACTGCCTTTCCCCTTTGATCCAGAAAAATGCGTTGGTAATGCCTAGCTCAAGGAAATGCAAGCTGATAACCTCAAGTGATCCTGTTTTGTTTATGCTTCTCAGTAGCTGAGAGTACAGCCCCATGGCACCACTTATGAGGAAATTTTCCACTCATTTCTTTTACAAGGGGTGTGTTAGTATGTTGCTTAATCTAGTCTGAACTGCTCAGCTTCCAGTGATCTTTATGCCTTGACATCTGAAGTTTCTGGGTTTATAGGTGTGAGCTATGATATTCATCCATGCTTATGTTTTTGTGACATTTTTTTTCTATTTTCATCATAAATAACAATCTGTGTAATAAAAAGTAACAACTCCATTCAGATATAATTCACACCCTTTGTAATTCAACCATCTCAAGTATAGAGTTCAAGACTACAAATTCAGGGATCACTTGTATAATTTGTTACCAGAGAAGTATACCTTAAGGTGTAGAAAAGAGTGATGGAATAAAGAAGGGAATTGAGATAAATAATGGAGAGATCAAGGGATTGAGAGAGAGAATTGGAGGAAGGAAGGATAAAGTGAGGGATGGCCATAGGAAGGGATGGAGGGAGGGAAACCATGAAGATAAAATGACTAAAGTTCATGGCTCACACCTATAATCCTAGCCATCTGACAGGCTGACATGAGTGGAGTTCTTGAATGAGGGGGTGCTGAGATTAGACAGAGCAAGACCCAGACACTGTCTCTACTAAAAAGTGAAAAATCATCTAGAAATTGTGACAGTCACCTATATTCCTGGCCACATGGGAGTCTCAGGCAGGAGGATTGCCACAATCCTTGAGTTTGATGTTGCTATGATCAATGCTGAGTCCAGGATAGACTAGCTTGGCCCACATATGGAAACCATATCATAAAAATACCCATGCACACACCCATGCACAGCCAAACTGACAAACAAACCAACAAAAATTGTCATCATCCAAAAACACCAGAATTACCTTGATGTTTCAAGCAAAGTAGATGTACTAAGGACCAGTGAAGCTATGACAAAATAGAGGCTGTATCCACTCATACTAAATTTGTAACCGTCTCTCAAATGGATGTTTTGGGGTGTTAATCAGGTCTTTGAAATAGCATCCCATAGCCATTGCTTGTGGCTTAGTGGGTAGGGCACCGCCCCCATATTTCAAGGGTGGTAAGTTTGAACCCGGCCCTGCCCAAACCACAAGAATAAATAGCCGGGTGTTCTGGAGGATGCCTTAAGTTACAACTACTCACGAGGCTGAGGAGAAAGAATTGCCCGAGTCCAGGTGTAATAACTTGATGTGTCCTGGGATGCCATAGCAGTCCACCTAGGGTGAGAACGTGAAACTCTGTCTGAAGGGAAAAAAGAAGAGAGAGCATTATACTTAACTGACTCCATGAAGTTTTGTCAGTGGTTTTGCAGCTTGAGTCACACTTCTGTACAAAATCTAAACTGTTGTGTCAGCCTAGTGCCAGGAATCGTAACCATCAATAAAATCAGTAAGACACAAATGGGAGATCACTTCTTTGTCTGTGCATCGAGGGGTATGAAGTGTCCTCATTCAAACACTTGAAGTGCACCAGCTGAAGTGAGCAGAAAGGGCCACTTAGTCTCTCTGACCAGAAGCATGGATCCCAGAACATTTCAGGATGAAGTCACTACATGGTCACCATGGATGACATCACAATGGTGTTGCCCTTGGTTACTATCTTTAAGCTTATCCATATTCTTGCTAAGCATGTGTAGTGGCTATTCATATTTTTCTTTAAGTTCAAACTGTTACAAAAGAGTGGGGTTCTTTCCTCTATGCTCAATTCCTGCTTCCACAAGTTTTTACATCTGGCCAAGGGATTCAATATCCCTTCCTTTCCTTTTTATAGAATGGAGTTGAAAGTAAGTGAGAGAGTATGGTCTATACCTAGTTCTTACCTGGGATGTTACAGAACGTGAACCGGAGCCTAAAGATCAGACCGTGTTTTCAAACACCTCAAATCACACAATTTTCAGTTCTACATTCCATGAGATTTTACTTCTTTCTCTAGAATATGCTTGATGTTAGGAGTCTCATTTAAGGTATGCTCTCAAAATCTGGTTAGGCAGTTTGTCCAATATTGTACTCCATATTGTCAGTTATTTATGAGGATCATGGGAAATATCCACCTATAAGGAAAGTTCCAACATTCCTGACCTCTGGGCCAGGTCTGTCCAAACTTTTGGCTTCTTGGCCATATGGGAAGTAGAAGAATTATGTTGGGCTACACTTTCAATACATAATCACTAATGAAACATGATAAGCAAAAAGAGATCCGTGCATAATTGTGGTGATATCAGCCACCACGGATATGCAGAACAGTCCTGAAATAATCCATAAATGTCATGGGGGCCTGAGGATTGGACAGTCCTAATATCCCCTAATTAGGTCATTTCTTACTTAGAGTTCAATGATTTTTGCCACCCCTGAATACAATATTTGGATCCTATGGGAAACCAAGTTGAGCTCATCCCCTGAGATCCTGTGTTGGAGACAAGGCTGAGCAACAGCAAGACACCCTCAGCCTCAATCTCCCACCTGGTTTCTACTGAAATAGAAAAGGTAGTCAAGCATTGTAACCCTTGCCTTTAGTTCCACCTATTCCAGAGAATATGTTCTAGCTCTATGCATGCAATCATGAAAGTGGTACAGTCTCCATCTTTTTTAAGGCTGTATAATATTCTATGTTGTACTTATACCACAATTTATTGATCCATTAATGCATCGATGGGCTCTTGGTCTTCTTCAATGACTTAGTAATTATGAATTGGGCTACAGTAAATATTCTGTTCCACATATCTTTATTATATAGTTATTTTTGTTCCTCTGGATATATATTTAATAGAGGAATTGAAGGATCCAATGACAGGTCTACTTTAAGATCTCTAAGTGATCTACAAACTTCTTTCCAAAAGGAACGCATTAGTTTGCACTCCCACCTGCAGTGCAGATGTGTTCCCTTTTTTACACGTCCATGCCAACATCTATAGTTTTGGGATTTGTGATGTGGACTCATTTTATTGGAGTTAGATGATATCTCAAATTGGTTTTGATTTGCATTTCTCTGATGATTAAGAATGAAGAGCATTTTTTCCATGTGACTGTAGGCAGTGTACCTGTCTTCTTCAGAGAAGTTTCCCTTCAAGATCTTTGCCCACACTGAGATGTGATCACTTGTTCTTTTCTTGCTAATATGTTTGAGTTCTACATGAATTCTCATTATTAAACCTTTGTGGGAGACATAACCTGCAAATATCATGTCCCATTCTGAGAGCTTTCTGCTTGCTTTACTTACAGTGTTCTTGGCTGTGCAGAAGAATTTTACTTTGGTCAGATCCCAGTCATGTATATTTGGTGTTGCTTCAATTGCCCAGGGTGTCCTTCTCATAAAATATTTGCCCAGGCTGATTTCTTCAAGTGTATTCCCTGAAATGTCTTCTAGTACCTTTATAGTTTTATGTCTTAAGTTTAAATCTTGAACTCAGTGAGAGTCTATCTTAGTTGAGAGTGAAAGTGTTGGTCTAGTTTCCAACTTCTACAGTTTGCCAGCCAGTTCACACAGCACCATTTGTTAAATAAGGAGTCTTTTCTCCAGTGAATTTTTTTAATTGGCTTATTGAAGTTCAAATGATGCTATGTAGCTGGGGTCATCTATTTGTTCTCTATTGTGTTCCATACATGTACCTCACTGTTTTTGTGCCTATACCATGGTATTTTGATCACTATCGATTTATACTATAGCCTAAGGTCTGGTAGCACGATTCTTCCTTATTTGTTTTTATTTCTGAGTAATGTCTTTGCTACTTGAGGTTTTTTGTGATTTCAAATAAAGGAAGTATTATTTTTTGAGGTCATTAAAGTATGATAGTGGTGCTTCAATAGTGATTGCAATAAAATTGTGTATTTCTTTGGGTAGTATGGACATTTTGACACTGTTGATTCTTCCCAGGCATGAGCATGTTGTGTTTTTCCATTTCTTGATGTCTTCAGCTATTTCT
Source organism: Perodicticus potto (assembly GCA_963574655.1). Lineage (NCBI taxonomy): Eukaryota > Metazoa > Chordata > Mammalia > Primates > Lorisidae > Perodicticus > Perodicticus potto. The sequence goes on along the minus strand of CAUYRH010106094.1, from coordinate 5,872 downwards.
TTTCTGAGAGTTTCATAGTTATATTTATAGAGATGTTTCAAGTCCTTTGTTAGGTAAAATCTCAAATATTTCATCTCCTTTGGCACTACTGTGAAAAGAATATAGTCCTTGACTCTTTTTTCAGCTTGACTATTTCTGGTGTACATAAAGGTTACAGATTTGTGAGTATTGATTTTGTAACCTGAGATTCTGTTGTATTCCTTGATCACTTCTAAAAGTTTTTTAGTTGAATCCCTGGGGTGTTCCAGATATACCATCATATCAACTGCAGAGAGGGCAAGTTTGATCTCCTCTGACTCTATATTTATACACTTGAGTGCTTTTTCTTGCCTGATTGCAATGGCTAAGATTTCCCTTACAATGTTAAAAAGCAGTGGAGACAATGAGGAAACTTTCCTTGTTCCGGATCTGAGTGGAAACTATTTCAATTTAACTTCATTCTATGCAATATTGGCAGTGGGTTTGTTGTGGTTACAGTTTAAGAAATTTCAATTCTGTACCTAATTCTTATTTTATTTTTTTTTTCTTTTGTATAGAGACAGTGTCTCATCTCATCACACTTGACAGAGTGCTGCAGCATCACACACCTTACAGAAAACCTCCAATTCCTGGGCTTCGGTGATTATCTTGTCTCAGCATCCCAAGCACCTGGGACTATAGACACCTGCCACAAAACCTGGCTATTTTCCTCCTTGCGGTTGTCATTTAGCTAGGGCCATGTTTGAACCCACCAAAAAGTGTCTGCTATCTGGATTTTGTAATGTCTTCCAATATTTGGGAAGTTCTCCTCAATTATCTCTTCAAGTAGAGCATCAGGGCTTCAAGAAATCCCATAAGGCCAATGTTACTTTTGTTCCATTTGTCCCAGAGCTCCCTGAAAGAATGATCCATTTTTTCTCTCCATTTATCTTCCTTTTTGAGCGTTTGGGGACGTGCAAAAGCTTTGTATTCAATGTCAGATATCCTTTCTTCTGCCTGCTCGATTTTGTTACTGAGGGATTCGACTGTATTTCTCAGAAGCATAAGGACTGCAAGTATTTGCCTCAATGTGTCAAAATCTTTGGTGTTTTTGTCTCTGAATTCATTGAGTTCTTGATGCAAGTTTTGAAATCCTCCTTGAATTTCTAATTCCAATTTTACCTCCATTCTTTTAATCTTATTTGCAGTCCAAATTTTGATTTGGTTTCTGACATCTGAGCTATATGTTTATAAATGAGATCTTCTGTCGTGTCAGCCTTGTTTTTCCTTGGGGTATTTGATCTACTCTGATGATTCATGTTGACAGAGATTTTACACTGATTGTGCCCCATGATTATTTTTCACCATTTGGCTAGATGAGCAGATAAGGTGAAATTGGATTGGGGGATCCTGGATTAGTGATTAACCAGATGGTTGCCTAAGGTCTGGGACAGGTGGCTCCACCTTACCCCATACAGCTTTGCAAAGGATCTGTACAGTACTACAGACTGAGACACTGGGGACCTGCTTGGTGTGGTGGGGCTAGGTGCCTCTGTTTTGTTTTCATTGGGTCTCTGTCCAATACTAATTAATCAGTAACTCTTGCTTGAAGTATCAGCTGTGGAGAAATACCAGCAACTAAGGCACCCCACCTGCCTCAGGAAACAACTGGAAAAGGAAATTCTAACATTCCCAAAACAACACAACCAGAGTGCAGGCTTGGATTGTTCTCATTTGATTGGCCCAGGTTAACAGTTCCAAATCAATTGTGACAGTTAGCACACAGTCTCAAGTTGGAGAGTTCAAAAGGTGAACAGCTAATAGATAGCAGCTTCTGCTAATAGGAGTATGAATTGTCCCAGTGCTCCATGGAGTCAGAAGCACCCATCCAGCAAATTAATTATTCTGGGAAGGTCAATGCCTCCTTCCTCACCTGGAACCTCTCTCACACTCTGTCACTGGTAATGCCACAGTGCTGTGACCCAGTTATCTCCAATGAGAAGATGGTCCAGGGTTTTGCAACTGCCTGATTCACAGCAAGATCTAAGACTCCTCAATTATGCGGCCTCACTCTGACACCAGCTTGCAGTGGGAGCTGAAGTCTGACAACCCCAGGTGCTTAAGGGAAGCTGGGGTGTATCAATCAGTTACAGTCCCACCCAAGAGAGATGTTGCTGCCACTTATATTCTCTCAGAATTGGCCTTTCTTTCCCATCAATATTTCCCTGTGGGCCAGGTACTGTTTGAGTTCACAGAAACTGCAACTCAGCCCCGCCCTGCGCCGCTGCCACTGGACCAATTCTCATGTGGCTGGCTTCTCATGCTTCACTGCATGCTGTGTTAGGGAGGTTGTGGTTAGAGCTTACAAATGGGTCTCAATTTTTGCCGCTCCCTGGTCTTGTGCTGCTGCCATGCCTGCTTTGGTCTCCACTATGCTCCCCTGGGAGCTGGTTTCATTTTTGTCTCACAAAAGCAGCAATTCTGACTCAGCCCCACTCTGGGAGTATGTTGTCTCTGTGTGTGCTAGGATTCTATTCTCTGACCCTGCAGCACTCACCCTAGCAGGTAACACCTAAGGCATATCTTTTGTTAATGAGTCCTGAGTTTCCATCCTAGATCTGTTCTTCTAGTGGCTGCCACCAGTGTAGAGGCCCAGCTCCACCTGGTTGCTAAGTTATAAGGGAAGTGTCTCTCCAAAATATCCCCCAGGGTGTGAGCCCTATTATACCCACCACTGCTGCTGCTTCACTGTGCTGCAGGGAACTGCTTCTGCCTCTCCTATATGGCTCCCTCACTCCACACCCATGCCACAGAACTAGCAAAGACAGGGAACAGCCCAAGCTGCATCCACACCTCTCCATAAAATGCCCAATAGCCTGGACTCCATGGGGTACAGGCTTCCTGATATTGGGATGAGAGTGTAGGAGATTTATGGGAGTTCAAAACTGTGGTTATAGTCTATGTTCAGTTTTATTCCTGGTGAGATAGTACCATGGAACTCTCGTGTGTCCTATCTGCATAAAGGTATCTGGGTTTTATAGGTTCTTCCTCATGGGATAAAATAGGAAGAGTTCTGAACTCTGCTTGCTTGTTTGTAGAAAGTATACTGTGAGCAGCTCTCATAGTAGAGGGGACTCCCATCCACTTGGTAAAGGATTTTATACCTAATGTTTGCTTCCTTGGGGTCACAGCTCAAATCAACAGGGGATAGGTGCACTCTTTAACTTTCTCTCTTGGCTAAGCTCCAAACTATCAGCTTACTTGCTAAGTTTCTGTACCTTAACTCTCCTTTTGGATGGGATCCTCTGTGGAAAGCTGGCTCCAGGCAGCCAGCTTGCCTCCTCCCCTTGTTTCCCCTTATCATAAGAATTTTTAGATTCATTCCTATTATAACATAAATGTGCACTTCATTCCTTTTGATTGTTGAACAATATTCCATCATATGAATATAGCATGTTATATGTATCTAATCATTTGTATTTCCCATTAGTAGTCCTCAAGATGTTCACTTTCCACCTAAGTTTTTTTAAAAAATTCACAAGATATATTTCCTCTGTCGAAATCCTTTCCTGTGTCTCATGAGATCACCATGTTGTTTTTCTTATTGATTCTATTAATGTAGTGTGTTGTAGTAGTTGATTTACCCATACTGAGTTAAACTAGCAAGCCTGGTTATAAACACCACTAGCAATACATGTATAAAATATTTTGTATGCTACAGGACTTTTCCTGCACCTACACAGTACATGTTTTATAGACTTGACAGAGTGTTTCCCACTTTTCCCCAGAAATATATGATGGTTGTGCAGCACCTATGACTCAGTGGATAGGGAGAAGCTCCATATACCAAGGGTGGCATATTCAACCCCGGCCTCAGTCAAACTGGAACGAAAATACAGCAAAGCATTGTAGCTGGCACCTGTAGTCTCAGTTTTTTGAGAGTCTGAAGCAAGAGAATCACATAAGCCCAGGATTTGTACATTTCTGTGAGCTGTGTGAAGCCACGGCACTCAACTGAATGTGATAAAGTGAGACTTTGTGTCACAAAGAAAAAAAAATTGTATCATCACAGCTCAATGCAATGCAACCTGCTGACCTGAAGTGATCTGCAAGACTTTATCCTTCTCAGTAGCAGAGAGTACAGGCCCATGACAACACTTTTGGGTAAATCTTGCACATATTTGTTGGACAAGTTTGAAGATGAATTTACTAAATGGTCACTGTGCTTGACATCACAACAGATGTTGCCATGGGTTTTACCATTTTGAGGCTTAAACGTATTCCTACTAAGTATGGGTAGTGGCTCTCCAGGTATGTAGTTGAGTCCAAACTGTTACGAAAGAGTTGGGTTCTTCTCTCTGCACTCAATTCATGCTTCCTATATTTTATTTGTGTCTATGGCCAAGGGATTCAACAACCCTTCCATTCCCTTTCAATTCATGGATTTCTAAGCAAATAGAAGTGTGTGGTTTACAAGTAGTGCTGCCCTGAGATGTTGTAGAGCATGAACCTGAGCCCAAAGATCAGATAGTGTCTTTACAAACCTGAAAGGCATTTCACAAAGTTCTCAGTTCTACTTTTCATGATGTTTCACCTCTTTGTCTAGAATAGGCTTGTTTTGGAAGGTAGGTGTCACACTGAAGGACCTCTTTCGACATCTGGTTAGGCATTGTGTCCATTAGAGTACTCTACAGCTGCAGTCATTTATGATGATCATGGGAAATATCGGCCTATTGGAAAGTTCCAACATTCCTGAAATTTGTGCCAGGTGTAACCAAACTTTTGGTTTATTGGGCACATAGAAAGTTCAAGATTTATGTTGGGCCACACATTCTATACACAAACATTAATGAAATCTGATAAGCAAAATAGAGGTGTATGCATAATGGCTGTGATATCTGCCACCATGGATATTTCAAATAGTCCTGACATAATCACTGATGCCTGAGGATTTAAAACTCCTCAAAGCACCAGACAAGGTCATCTGTTAAGTAGAGCTCAATGAGTTTTGTGAAGCATGGCTAAAATGTTTGGATGTTCTGGGAGGCCAAGGTGATCTGATCCCCTGAGCTCATGTGTTGGATACAAGGCTGAGCAACAGAAAATATCCTCAGCCTTGATCTCCTACCTGGTTCCTACTGAAATAGAAAAGGTAAGGTAGCCAAGCCTTGTGGCACTTTTATGTAGTTCCAGCTAATCCAGAGGCTGAGGCTAGAGGATCTCATAAATCAAAGAGTTGGATGTCTCACGAGAAAATAATAAAAGACAGAAAGAAAGAAAGAAACTTCGCTAGGCACAGTTTTCAAGAGCAAAAGTGGGGAGAGAGGTCATTTGGCACATGGAATAGGTGGCTACATAAAGGAGGACATTTATTGTGGCTTCTGTGAGGAGGATCAATGAGTCAGGACTCACGAGTTTGGGATTGATTCATTAGTATATTGCCAATTGACTTCATGGGTTGGAGTTTTTCTGATATTTCTCGTCCCTGGCAGCTGACTGATTGGGGCAAGGGAATTTTGTCAGAATGAAGAACCCAGAATGAAGAACCCCAACAGAAGACATAGAGGGAGTACTCTGGATTTTGTAGTGTTCATATGAGAAACCTGAGTAGAGTCAAGAATTCACTGAATGGGAAGTTTCCAGTGACTATAAAAATTTAGATCTTTTGCCCATCCTGAGATGGGATCTCTTGTTCTTTTCTTGTAAATACGTTGGAGTTCTCTGTGTATTCTGGTTATTAAGCCTTTGTCGGAGGTATAACTCGCAAATATTTTTTCCCATTCTGAGGGTTGTCTGCTAGCGATATTTACTGTGTTCTTGGCAGTGCAGAAGCTTTTTAGTTTCATCAGATCCCAATAATGTATTTTTGATGATGCTTCCATTGCTTTGGGGGTCCTCCTCATGAAGTATTCGC
>CAUYRH010106092.1:0-12159 GCA_963574655.1 Perodicticus potto | reverse complement strand
CGCCACCCCCGGACCCAGGGGCCAGATCGCAGGGGCGCGGAACTGGAGGAAGGGGACAGAGTGGGTCTGGAAGGCCAAACAGTATGGAAACCCGGAGCTTTCGAAAGGACAATCAAGCAGAGCTTTCCGCCCGTACGGACCCCCCCACCCCCGACGCCGACCTCTCAGCGCCGGCGCTCGGCCCATAGCACCTGCTGCTGTGCGGGCGGCGTGTTCGCGGCCCCCTCGCGGCTGCCAAGAACCAAGGTGCAGGAAGTTCCGGCCGGGGGAACGTAACCGGCAGTCTAGTAGAGACTCCGGAACACTTTTGCCTTCCTTATCCAATTCACAGAGAAGCCTGTAATGTCTTTCCCTTAGGCCTGCAGATACGTGGTGCCCAGAGTGGAGAAGCCGTCTTTAACAGGCCGCCAGACAGGAGGGAGGCCGGTCCTGACATCGTTAAGCCACTCAGCCAGCGCCAGCAGTGCCTCCCTCCAGGTATTTTATTTTTATTTTTTATTTTTTGTAGAGACAGAGTCTCACTTTATCACCCTTGGCAGAGTGCCGTGGCATCACACAGCTCACAGCAGCCTCCAAATCCTGGGCTTAGGCGATTCTCTTGCCTCAGCCTCCCGAGTAGCTGGACTACAGGCGTCTGCCACAACGCCCGGCTATTTTTCTGTTTTGCAGTTCGGCTGAGGCCGGGTTTGAACCCGCCACCTTGAGTATATGAGAAAAATAAGCTTGGATTGTTTTCTAAGTCTTTGTGATTTGGGAACTTGGTGCCTGATCAGACAGGGGCTTGAGTGGAATGGAGTGATGCTTAAACTGCTCTCAGGAGCCCCTGGGTGGAAAGTGTCATTTACTGACACACAGAATAATGAAAGTCAAACGTTTTGGGGGACCAAATTCAAACTTTAAGATTCAGCAGGTTAAATGGGTGTATCTGTGAGACATCTACAAGGAAACAGAATGAAAAGTTGAATCAATGTGTCTAAAAAGAAAGACCCAACCTAGGCAAATTTAGGCCCTTCAATGCAAATGTGGAGTGTGTTGCAGGGTCACAATTCAAGCCCTGGGAGTCAACTGATATTTTCTATTTTGTTTAAAGAAGAGCTAAAGAAGAGCGTCAAAGACCAAGTCACAAGAATTCTAACATTTAAAGATTACACAGAAGAAGAGAAGCCTTCCCAAAGACACAGCAAAGAAGCAGGTAGAGGCAGAGATGAAAGCATTTCGGGAAAGAAATGAGCAACAGTTTTCGGTGCTATGGACATGGAAAGTTAGATGTTGGTCACTGATCTTTAGAAGGAAAAATAATTCATGATGGCTGAAAATAACATGTTTTCTGTGAAGGATTACCATACCCCGCATTTCTGTGTGAGAACAGTCCCCAACCTTATTTATGACTGGCACAGTTTAAACATTCACTGCAAATAAAGACAAGGAATATTTCTTTTCGCTCCTTGTTTCATCTGCGAATGTTCTTGTTGTTTTCACTAAAGGTCTTCTGAAACATCTGATGATGAAAAAGTTACGAAAAAGAAAAAAAGGGAGAGAGAAAGGAAGAAAGAAAGGAAAATATGTAAAGCGAAGCAAAAGAAATGGGGAGGGGAGATATCAATTTCTTATTACCAGACTGTCATAGCAGGATTAAACTCATGATCGTAAATGTTGACGTAGAAATTTAAAATTTTAATTAAAACTCCTATGCTTTCTCTATCCTTTGCCATTACAATAGCCAAAATGTAATATAAATGGGAGAGGGGAGGAGGTCCTAATAGAAGGTTATTAACATGATTACGTTGTACGGATGAAGATTCCAAGGCACATCTATTACTTATTAAAGAGTAACTTTGAGCGAGTTACTTAATCTCTCTAAGTCTTGTAGTTCTCATTTGTAAGATTGAGGCAAAAACGACTGCTTTGAAGATTATTTGTGAAGATAAATTACATTATGAGGGTGTTGAACGAATTCCTAAAACCCTCCCCAAACTCTCTCTTTGAGTCCCAGCCCCTCAGTATGGGTTCTTCTGTCACCCAGAGAGCACCTCATATTTTGTCCCTCGCTGTTTGGAATTTGTCTGTTTCATTTGACTTTCATGGCAAGTAAAGACTCTGGGTAAACTAAAATTTAGAAGGACATAAAACAGTATTTCTAATAAGGGAGTGCACTTCTGGCATTAAGCCATCTCACCTGTGACGTGTAAAGGATTAAAAGTTCAGCACCTGCGGACGTCAAGTGTAACATTCACTGTCAGCTGCGGCCTTTGTCAGCATTACATAAGAGTCAGCAGCGATGCAGCTCTCTTGTTGATTTAGTGCTATTTCTGCATGTGTATTGCTAAACCATTCTTAGGTTTAGTTACGGTTATATTTAACCTGATTCTTCTTAGCACACCTTTTAAAGCATGACAAAAAAAAAGAATCCTTTCCCTTAGTAAGATGGATTTGTATAACTGCTGGATACTTCGGCTTCTTTCAGGATTCAGTAAGAAGACAGCGTGTGTGATCACTAACCCTAGGTCAGCATTTTTAAAATGTAACCCCCATTCTTCTCTGGCCTTTGACTGTGGCATCATCTTGAGCCAACCAGACGAAACCTTCTCATTTTCATTAGAAGAAACATTTAAGGTTGTGTATTTTAAGGAATTTATTAAAAGTATTCTCTCTTAAAACCACAAGTGTTCATTTGACCTAATTTTTGACTGTCTACTCTATTTACAGCACTGTATTAAATGAGGATACAAAAAGTAATCAATCAATTCTGCCTTCACATGCTTCTATCCTTTAGAATAGATAAGACAAGCACATGACTTCACACCAACAATATAGCAAATAACATGCAATCTGCTAAGGGGGTTCAGAGATAGAAAAGATTGCTTCTGGTGGAAAAGATTGTAGCTACGAGACAAAATCTAGCTAGATTCATTAGAATCAAAACTACATTACAGTCTTTTCCTCATCACTCCTCACCTCCTTATTTCCCTGTGTGCTGGTGTATAGGGATTCCTCTGATACATGCTCTATTCCCAAATAAGCATCTTCTTTTGTACCTATGAATATCTATGATCCTTGCCCGTTCTGCTCTCTTCTCCGGAAATGCTCTTGTCTACTTGGTAAAAGTCTACTCATTCTTTGAAGGCCAATTATTTTGTTGCCTGCCCTGTAATGGCTTAACCAACACCTCCCTTAATCATTCTGACTGCTGGGTCCCTAGGACACAGCATCAATAACTGTCAAAGCGTTGATATGACATGTTGAATCACTTTGCATGGTGAGTGACGGTTATTTTAATATGTGTATCTCCTCTCCCTGCAATAGGAGCTCTAATATGTTCCCAGCAACTAACAAAAGGCCTGAAATAAAATAACTGTACATAGTAAATGTTTGTGGAATAAGGTAGCATTTACATAGGGCTGTGGAGGATAGTATATCGGCCACACATACATATGTCTAGTAACCATGTTAGCCACTGCCTGCTTAGCACCAAGGGTCCATGGCTTCAGAATGTCTTTCTAGTGCATACATACTTCATCTCCATCACTTCACCTAGGACTTGACAGAGGGTGATAAGCTGTTGGACTAAAATCTAGAAAATCACTTCTCCTGGCTTAATTTCTTTTTCGGATTTGGAGAGGGAAGCGTCTGAGGGTGGATACTTTAGAGTATTTCACGGACTCGTTTCTGTCCTCTGGGCATTTAAAACTGCATTTAAAAAACCACACTGGCTTTGTTGAATTTAAGTTATCAAAAAGCTGAGAAGTCTTTTATTTTTGCATATTTTCTAGATGAAATAAGCCCTTAGTGTTTCTTTTCCCCCAAGATGTGGAGGAAGAAATTCTCAGCTGTTCTTTGCAGGACTCTTAGAAGCCCGGTGATGGGCTGCCCAAGGTGGGAGCTGGGGGAACTGTACAATTAGTCAGGTGACACAGGACAGGATTCAGCCTTTTGTGATAAAAATAGGATCACTATAAAAGGAACACCTTGACATCTACGGCTTTGGCTTGTAGAGCCAGTTTCCTAATGATGCTTAAGACATGTGTGTTTCTTTGACAGATTCTATTGGGAAGACAGGGTCTGTCCGCTAGCGTATTCAAAAAGCACAAACACATTGTGTGTGAGACTGAGAGCTTGCCACTGGAGATGAATTCTCCTCTGAAGGACCATTAATAAAGGCTTGAGGCAGGGCCTAGGAGTTTTAAAAGAGGAGAGAAAAGAATAGAGGTGCTCAAAGACTTTTGTGCATTCTAATAGGAAGGAGACAATGACCAACAGGTAGAAGGGAAGTCTGAAGAAATTGGGTCAAATTGAAGTACTATAAAAAGTGGATGCTCTCTGTCTTTGTATATATAATATATAAACACATATATGTATATATACACATGTAACTATTTTAAATTTCACAAAATCTTTATGGACACTGTGTGTGTGTGTGTGTGTGGGCACGCATGTGTGCATACACATAACTCAGGATAAAAATTCAAATACCATAGTATGCTGTGTGATAAGATCTATTCATATTTGTTCTCGTTTTTAAGAGCATAAAAATCCTTCATTTGCTTTCTAATGGAAGTGCAAGGGTAAAAACTTTTAAGGATAAAACTTAAGTGATGTCTGCTGTCATTTCACTATTACTCAGATATCAGGAAGTGGCAGAAAGTGATACAAAAATGTCACTCTCTAGGTAGAGTTAACAACTTCCAACGTCAAACTTTATGATAGGATAAACAGAAAAAACAGAGTGAATGAAGAAATCATCTTGGAATAGGAAAAACAAAGTGGCACAATCCTTTGACAGTCTCTGCTGCTCTGCTTTGCCCAGCCGGGCTTCTCGCTGCTTGTCTGGAGTTCCTTCATCTGTGGTCCTCACCTGGCTGCACTCTCCGGCCTCCTCTGAGAGACCATGAGGCACAGGGCCTGGGCGGCGCCATCTTAACTGATGGTGGCAATTTTGACTACCATAGCCCAGCTCAGCTCCCGGATAAGCTATAAAAATCACAAGCAGCCAACTCCCTTGGCCAAAGCCAATCGTCTTACAGGAGTCCTAATAAGATATAGAAACAGGGCCCAACCGATCAGGGGCCACCCCATTGTGCCCATACCCTACCCTCATAAATACCTGACCCGCCCTATCACTGGGGCTCTTTCAGCGACCTGCTGCATCAGGCAACCAAGAGCCCGAGCTCGAGCTTGAATAATAAAAACTCTTTTGTTCTTGCATCGGATTCGGCTCCCTGAGGGTCTGTGGGGACACTCAACCTGATTCAAAATGAAGCAAGGAGTGGTGGAAGGTTTTTAACCAGAATGATGGCATAATCAGATACGTTTGTGAGAGTATGATTCAGGTAGAGCAAGGAGCAAAGACCAAAATATGATTAGAAAATTTGAGTTCTGGCTTTAGTTCTAGGCATGCTTTTGGTTATCTTGGCTTGAATCTCTCTAAGCCTCCAAACGGGATAATAATCTCTTCCTTGCCTTCCTCCTGGGGCTTTTGTGAGAATAAACTAAGAATGAAGAAAGGCATGATCGTCAGGATAAGGCTGTCTATGCTGTAGCTCAGTCTGTCCTTCCCATCATTTTCCCTCATGCTCTTCTCCCACAGAGCCTGCACAGCTCATCATAGTCTTTCTTGAAATTAGAAGTATTTGTGTTCTTGTTTGCACTCTTCACCAGACTGTGAGTTCTTGGAGCACAGATTCTGCTGTTTATTTTCTCAACATCATATCCCCAGAGTTCCTATAAATTGTGCCTTGCAGATAGATGCTCACTAAATAGTTCTTGAAATCTAACATCTGTCGAACTGTTGTATTATTAAACTTTCACTTATACGTGCTTTTTCTGCTCGACTAAATCACAAACTCTTTAAATCCTTCTAACCTATGTTATAGGAGCTTGCAAGTACTAGGACTGCAAATTGAGTGATATAATGAGAAATGATATGTGTCAGGACGACCTTTCTTAAACTAATGTTTACCCAGGGACTTTGCGTATATGACTTACATAATGACAATTAAGTTTTTCCTACCACCCCTGAGTTAGGTAACATGGAGAGCCATAATATTTGTTTTACTTACCTTAATTATTAAAATTTTAAAAGATACCAAATATTTTATGGAGAGGGATAATAAACATTTGACTTGATAATGATTTTAGAATTTTTCTGGTGTTTTTTCTCCTCTGGAAAATAGCATCTGGAATTTACTAAGAAGTTATGAGATTCTTCTTGCCACCAAAGTGTATAACTTGCAACTCTCAGAGGGGATGTTCTCTAAATCATCGACATATTTTGAGGACTTATGTGTTAGTCACTTCTCTAAAAGCTTAACATTTAGTTTTTGTACCAGCTTTGTTGGTTCATATCTTCCCCATTGTTTTACAGTTGAGGAAACTAAGGCACAGCATTCCTGCAACTGGTTCAAAGCCACCCAACGGCCAAGATGGGATTTGAGTCCAGCCAGCCTAGCTACAGGTTTGCACACTGATCCACAAGTAATATTACAGAAGTGAAGGATATTTTTCGTTTGCCTTTGTGAGGCTAACCATCCACAAAGGTCATTGCTGCCCCATATCAGCAACCTGGGGTGGTGCCTGGCAGCTCGGAGACCGTGTGGTGTGTCTCAGGGAGCCTCCCCCTGTTTATGCAGCCTGCAGTGCCTGCTATCTGGGCATCAGTGCTGGGAAGCCAAGCAGTTCCTAGAGAGTACATACATTTAACAGGAAAGCAATTCAGTCTGCAGGTGAAGTCCCAAGTTGACTAGAGTTGATTCAGCTTAACGAGGTGTCAAGGTGTCAACCAGGATATTGCTCACACTTTGTCCCTGCAACCATGACTGTCACTCCTTCCTGGGAGCTGGAATCTGAGTGCTGGGGATGAGGACCACTGCTCCCAAGAGCCGCTCTGCAGGATTCCCATTGCTCTCCCCTCTCCCACTGCTTCCTCATCTCTGTCCTCAGTCAACACATCTTTCTGCCCACATTAGCCTCAAACCATGTGCCAAGTACAGTCAAAATAGTGCCCAGGAAAATATAGCCTTAAGGTGAGATGATATTGCTTCTATTTCAAATCTGTTTAGCTGGTGTTGGATAATTGCAGCTCATGTCACTTGTTAAATTTTAACATTCATTTTGATTTTCCCTCTATATAGCTACAGAATATGAAACTATAAGAAGAGATATGATATGAAAAAACTGTATGATATATATGTAATAAAAGTAACTAACATAATGGTATATTTATGCATGATTGATATAAAGGCTGGATAACAGATAGAAGACAGATAGTCTTAACTGATTTTTCACCTCCAATACATCAAGGTTAGAATCCCAGCTCTACCATTTATTAGCTCGGTATTAACTTTTTAAAGAAGTTTAACTCTAAGATAAAAATAATGCACCTATCTCATAAGATTATTCCATCTGTAATTTCATCTTTTCCAGAATATTGAGGTTCCTGGTTCTAAAAAATTTGGTTTGAGAAAATCCAGTATCTCAGACTTTGAAATTAAAATCCTTCCCTGCTAGGTACAGGCATGGATGTCAACAGATGAGGTCACCATTCACCAACAGTGCCCTCATGCCTTCTATGACAAATTTTCTTGGTTGATCTAGCATCTACATGATAGGGTGGCACCTGTGGCTCAGTGGGTAAGGTGCTGGCCCCATATACCAAGGGTGGCAGGTTTGAACCTGGCCCCGGCCAAACTGCAACAAAAAATAGCCAGGCATTTTGGCAAGTGCCTGTAGTCCCAGCTACTCGGGAGGCTGAGGAAAGAGAATCGGCTAAGTCCAAGAGCTGGAGGTTGCTGTGAGCTGTGATGCCCCGGCACTCTACTGAGGGTGACAAAGTGAGACTCTGTCTCTTAAAAAATAAATAAATAAATAAATAAATAAATAATATAGAATCTATGTGATATACCAAGGTATATCATGGTGCCAAGGGCCAACAAACTCTATCTATGAAGTCTGAACCTTTTGAAAAACAAGTAAATCCAACTAAAAAAGAAAACCCAGAAGGAGAAGGAAAAAGGGATTCGATCCTTTGTATTGATTATGTTAACCCAATTTGAAAACAAAAATCAGAAAGTCTAGCTCTAGAGAGGCTAGTGAGTTTAGTAAAAATACATACAGGTAAATCAATGTTAAAGCTTTGCTTTCTATTCAGTGGCCTCTGTGCCCCATTATATACCTTCTGTCAAGTCGGAGGATACGTCCTTCCTTTTTTTTTTTCTTAATCCTTGGAAACACAATCCAAAATAACAAGAACATAATTCTAATTTATTTCCATTTCCAGATTTTTATACTTGTAATTATGTTTGTGTTAAATTAGATTAAAATGTCAATCCACCAATTTGCTTCTTCCTTTATAACCTTTTGCATACAAAGTTTATCATCCTGACAAATAAAGGCCTCTCCAACCTTGACACCTAAGACAAAATGCAAATTGGGTCTTACCAAACTAGGAAACAACTATCAATCATATCATTTAAAAATTAGGTGAAATACCCAATGTAGTTTGAATTCTTTAGCTGTTCAGAGTTTACGGGATTAAGATGTGACTTAATTTAATACTAAAAGAGCACAGCAGTGTGAGTAGACCTTGCAGTTTGGGAACCATGGATTCTAGTTAAGAAGATATGATTCATACTCTTTTTCCCTGACAGTATTATGCGACATTTGCTCACTTCAAAGGGGAATGATTTGCTATCCTTCCGGGAAACTTATTTGCATTTGAACACAGATATGCTGAAGACAAACTTAATGCAAAGGCTGGGTCTGAAAGAGAACTAAGTTGGCAGATAGGGAGGGCTTTTCAAGGAAGCTCTCAACAATACCTACCACAGGGGTGTCTAACCTGCAGTCCTGTGGGCCACATGGGGGCCAGGATGGCTATGAATTTACCCCATCACTAAATCATAAACTTACTTAAAACATCATGCACTTGAATTTTTGGTGGAACTCAATTGGGAGGTTCTTGAGCATGAACATTGTAGACAACAAGGTCTTGTCTCAATGTCACGTAAAATAAACATACGTGTGTGCTCTTGACATTTGTATGCACAGGTGGCTGCAATTTTGCCAGGCCGTGCAGCTTCCCTGTGTTATCTTCCAGGGGTAGACAGCTGAACTAACACCATCAATGCTTATGAAGGATTATGTCCTAAGGACAAAATAGCAGAACCGATAAAAGATCTGTCTCTTAACAAAAAAATTTTTTTAAAGTTACAACTCAGATGGAATCCCTTGTAAAATCGAGTTTTGTGGTAGCATATTTAATAGCAAAAAAACCCCCATCAAAACCACTTATGGAAAGCACGGCAGAATTAATTTGCCCTGGTAAAAGGGAGCCATTTTAAAAAATCACTTTGTCTAACCAGGACAATTGAAGGAACTGAAACTTCTCTTCAAAGAAGTTTGGAAAATAAAGCTGTTAACTTTTAATGTTATGCTTTGGACGTAGATGACAGCACTTGTGTTACAAATGCAGCTCGCCTTGCCATTTTTGATAGAGATATTGATGAAGAATACAATGTCACTGAGAGAATGGTTTTTCTAGTGCCGTTAAAAGACACAACTAAATAAAGAGATTGATATGAAGCAGTCAAAATACATTAAAGTGGTTTTCTTTGTCCATTGTCAACATATCTGGTATAGGTACTGATAGCGCCCCAGTAAGGACCAGTAAAAGAAAGGGACTTGTAAAATTAATAGAAGACAATGCAATTGCTACCCAAACTACATTTGATGAAGTATCGTTGCATAGTACATCAAGAAAATTTATGCACAAATTTAAAAATGGATAACATCATGCAAATTGTCATCAAGACTATGAGTTTTATAGGTGTTGAGCAATTGAATCATTGCTAATTCTAGGAATTCTGTAAAAGTGTTGATGCTGACTATGGAGACATCATTTAGTTTGTGGAGGTAAGAAGGCCATGTTAAGACCAAATGTTGATACAGGAAACTTGAAACCCTCTGACCAGCCCGAATATGTATCTTCTAGGTTTGCTCTGCCTTTTCCTCTCCATTCTGATCTTAACTCAGTCATTTAATATCTTTGTACTTTAGAAAAATAGGAATCATAATTTCTGCCTATAGGAAATTCAGGGGAAATGGTAATTTTGGAGATACTGGTGTTAACTCCAATTAGGTTCATCCAGAAAAATCTTTTTCTTCCTAAAGTCTTTGGCAGAGCACAGAAGCAAGGTGAAAAAGGAAAGGCCTCTGATGGGAAGGGAGTCACAGAAAATCACTAGTGCTCCAGGCATGTTAAACTTACTTCTGAGGGGAGATGAGAAGTAAGTTCCTCACCCTCTGCAATTTGCATTATCTGGGCTTAAGACTTCAGAAGATACATTCTTCTAAAGAGTGAATTTTATTCATTATATATTTTAGGTAACTTAAAGCATTAGAACTTAATTCTCACAAAGAAGCCAGGTTGAGAGTCTGCACCAACTACTGCAATTCTCCATAATCCTAATTTCATGCATCTAAACTCTGACAACGTTCCATCTTTCCAGCACATTTCCACTAGTAATCTTTGTATCTCAAGACCCTAAACTTAATTACTTCTGGAAAGTCCTTATTGTCATATAAAAGCAACATATTCATAGGTTCTGGGAATTGGAGGTGAACATATTTCAAAACCGTTATTTTGCCCACAACCTGGTCCAATTTCAACAAACATTGCCAAGATTATAGATGATGCTATGTGCTTTCATCCTAAGGCACAAAATGTCTATTTGTCTTCATTTTGATGATATTCAATGCTTAGACACATTAATTTGCTACAGGTTGCAAAATAGTGGTTTTCAGATTCTTTCATTTCATTTAATTAGTTGGAATAATTCTATAAAGAGACATGTCTCTTTATTTACTATTTGGTTACTCGTTAGTAGAGTTTTTATGGGAAAGGGAGGATATATGGTTGATACTATGCTTTTATTTACAAGGAAATAAATAGACTTAGTTCCTATCATTCTCCAAAGGTGACCAATAATTTTTTGTACCATTATGGATTCATGAATTTCAACATATTTGAGAGGTATAATCCATTCCAACCGTTAGCTTTTTTGACATACAAATTGTTTGTTATTTGTCTGGGGTGAGTCTAGTCGAGTTAGATCCTGGGTCCTAAGAGTTTTTATCACCTCCTTTGCTATTTTCTATGAAATAATGTTGTAGGATCATTCTCCAAATTATTCATTCTCCCCTAAATCTGGTTTCTTTTAGCAAGAAATGGTGTTTCATGATCACAGTCTGTGTACTAATAGATGTTCATTGATACTGGATTTGTCCTTTTTTAAAGTTAGTTTAGTGGACATAGCTAGAAAATATAAAAATTTTTAAAGATAAGATATTCATATGTTCATTTGACATTTAAAATACAATTTTAAGACTATAGGGTTTTTATTCCTTATTTTTATTTTTTAATTTTTATTGTTGGGGATTCATTGAGGGTACAAAGAACCAGGTTACATTGATTGCATTTGTTAAAGACCCTCTTATAATTGTGTCCCACCCACAAAAGGTGTGTCACACCCCGTGACCCCTCACCCCCTCCCTCCCTTCCTCTTTTTACTCTCCCCTGCCCCACCTCCCACCATGTATTAGGTCATTAATTGTCCCCATATCAGAATTGAGTATGTAGGATTCTTGCTTCTCCATTCTTGTGATGCTTTACTAAGAATAATGTGTTTTTCTCCATCTAGGTTAATACAAAGGATGTAAAGTCTCCATCTTTTTTTTTTTTTTATTTTTTTGAGACAGAGCCTCAAGCTGTCACCCTGGATAGAGTGCTGTGGCATCACAGCTCACAGCAACCTCCAATTCCTGGGCTCAAGCCAGTCTCCTGCTTCTGCCTCCCAAGTAGCTGGGACTACAGGCTCCTGCCACAACGCCTGGCCATTTTTTGGTTGCAGCCATCATTGTTGTTTGGTGGCCCGGGCTGGATTCGAATCCGCCAGCTCAGGTGTACGTGGCTGGCACCTTAGCCTGTTGAGCCACAGGCGCTGAGCCTCATTTTTTTTTTTTTTTTTTTTGAGACAGCGTCTCACTCTGTGGTCCAGGCTGGACTGCAATGGTGTCATCACAGCTCACTGCAACCTCGAATCCCTGGGCTCCAGTGATCCTCCTGCCTCAGCCTCTGGAGTAGCTGGGAATATAGGTGCCCATCAC
>CAUYRH010106091.1:0-14234 GCA_963574655.1 Perodicticus potto | reverse complement strand
CTCAGGTGTACGTGGCTGGCGCCTTAGCCCGTTGAGCCACAGGCGCCGAGCCAAAACAAGTAAATTTCTTATTGACGGCGACTAAATGGTGCTTGTAGCATTTTTATCATACAGTAGATTCCATCCATTCACTATACTTTTAAACTGTAAAAAAAAAAAAAAAGCCATTTCCTGGAGTCTAATTACTTTAATACTAGAGCTTTAGCTTGAGTTACACACAAACTCTAGGTTCCATTTTAAAGGTGATCATTACACTGGGTCACCTATTTGTAGGACCATCTGTGGTCTATTCAGCCAAAGCAATTAACCAAGTATGTCAGGCTCCAGATAAAGATGAAATGAGCGCTAGTTTCCTTTATAGTAGTTCTGGTGAATGGAAAGGTGAACTCCTAAACCACCTGTGGCAGGTCACTGGGATTGGTACCTAAAGGGCTTATCCTACTGGTGCATTTTAGTCAAGAGTGGTCCCCAAAAGGGCTGTCCTGCAACTGAAATTACAGGCAAGCAGGGTGAGTAGCTGGGCTTCATTAGCAGGCAGACCTGGATTCGGATCCTGCTTCTGGCACTCATTTGCTGTGTGATTTTGAAAAAGTTACTGGACTTCTCTGAGCCTCCACCTTCTCTATAAAATGGGAACTGTTGCAATGCCTATTTGGCATGATAGCTATGAACAGTAAATAAAATAAAAGCAAACAACAGCTTGGTAAACAGCACATGGTAAACACTCCAGAAATGGGTGTTGAGTCAGTCCCCTGGTGGTTGTGTCCTCCAAAGGTCTCCTGAGAAAAAATTCCAAATACCCTGACAGCATTTGTGATAACAGATGGGCTTTATTATCCCCATTTTGCAAATGAGGAAACCGTGACTTTGAGTCTAAAAAGTGGCAAAACTTTCTGCTCCTAAAAAAAGACTTCTACAATCACTTTGTTAATCTAAAATTCAAACACTGGCAATCCAGATACAGAACATTTCTCTTTATACACAAAAGGCAAAAGCTTAGAGCGCCAGCCCTGTGCACTAGGGGTGGTAGGTTCGAACCCAGCCAGGGTCTGCTAAACAAACAAAAAAAATAAATGAAAAAAAAAGGCAAAAAGGGGGCAAAATTAGAACTTGCAACTTTATCTGATTCTCATGGTGTTGCCAAATGATATACTCTATTCCCTCTAATGCAACTTCATCTATTCACAAATGTATAATTTTCTTAGCACTGGCTTTGTCTTCTAATATAAGAACCATTTCCTCTGCCATTTTAATTTTTCCCCCCAGTGACTCAGAGTTGGCTAACACGTGGTTAGTACTTATTCCTGCTTTGAGAATACTGGGTCTTCCCCTGGCACAATGGCTCACGCCTGTGATCCTAGCACTCTGGGTGGCCAAGGTGGGTGGATTACTTGAGCTCAGGAGTGCAAGAACAGCCTGAGCAAAAGTTAGACCCCATCTCTACTAAAAATAGAAAAACTAGCCAGGTGTTGTGGCAGACGCCTGTAGTCCCAGACACTCAGGAGGCTGAGACAGGAGGATCGTTTGAACTCAGGAGTTTGAGGTTACTGTGAGCTATGATGATGCCATGGCACTCAACCCCAGGATGTCCAAGTGCGACTATCTCAAAAAAAAAAAAAGAAAGTAAGAAAGAAAAAGAATACTGGATCTTTGTTTTTGTTTTGTAAGTAATACAGACACAACAATCAGAATATCCCATTTAAAATAAACTATCTGTCCACCTCTAAGGGCCACTCCACAGTTAGAGTTTATGAACAAGGCTATAAAGTCTCAGTTCAATTAAGTTCCACAATCACTTGGTGACTTTAATCTCTAAATGCTGGCAATCTAAATACTGTACATTTCTGGAGTACTCTGTTTTAGTTAACTCTGAAAAACAATAAAAACACTTTTTCCTTAAAAAAAAAAAAAGCATTTAATTTACACTAAAAAATAAGTCTCTCTCCCATCTTACCCCAAGCCCCAAATTCCTCTGCCTTTACGCAATTACTGTTAGCAGGTTCTTATGGTCCTTTCAGAGGGAGTCTTTGCACTTATAATTAGGGAACAGCTTTAAGATGAGAACTGGGGCTCTTTCCTGTGTCAGGCAAATGAGGAATGCGTTTCAATGGCACCCTAATCAATTGTCTTCTGAGGGGAAAATCCTATTAGACTAAGAACACTGAGGATTAAGGCCAACCAGCTGGGAACAAACTGAATTTTTATTTCATTAAAATGGGTTTTCAGCTCTGGGCTTCTGGACCCAGGTGTCCTATAGAAAGATGCTCCTGTGACTAGATTCTATATTAAAACAATATTATGTGGCTTGGTGCCTGTAGTTCAGTGGGTAGGGTACCAGCCATGTACACCGGAGCTGGTGGGTTTGAATCCAGCCTGGGCCTGCCATACAACAATGACAACTACAACCAAAAAAAATAGTGGGGTGTTGTGGCGGGAGCCTGTAGTCCCAGCTACTTGGAAGGCTGAGGCAAGAGAATTGCTTAAGCCCAAGAGTTTGAGGTTGCTGTGAGCTGTGATGCCATGGCACTCCACCAAAGACGACATAGTGAGACTCTGTCTCAAAGAAACAAAACAAGTAAAAAACCCAATATTGTGCGCTATTTGAAAATATTGTCCTGGGGGCGTCTGTGGCTCAAGGAGTAGGGCGCCTGCCCCATATGCCAGAGGTGGTAGGTTCAAACCCGGCCCTGGTCAAAAATTGCAATAAATAAATAAAAAACATTATGAAAAAAAAAAGAAAGAAAATATTGTCCTGAGGAATCTTTATCTACATAGTAATAAAAGGAAAAGATGGTGTCTGATCGTGTTCACAATTGAATGATGCTCTTACAAAGAAAGGGATTTAAAAAATGAAACAACTCTACCAAAAGACTCTGGAATTCATTTGTGAAACAGATATTTACTGAGAACTTACAACGTTTTAGGTCTCCCTCGTGCCAGGAGCTGGGTAAAGGAGTTAAGGTTATTAGTTCTGCTCCCTCTTCGTCCATCTTTCCGGCCATTTCACACTTGAGTCCCCTCAGAAACCCTGTGAGGTTCAGAGAAGTGACTTGTCCAAGGACACGTAGCTGATGCGTGGCAGAGTGGGGACCCCAGGCTGTGTCTTCTGCCCACACGTGCAGGATGCTTTTCCCCTGATGCGGCTGCAATTCTCAGGGCCCAGGATCTAAATCCTAGAATAAAGCTTTTGCTGCTCCCAGTGAACAACTAAGAAAAGGCAGAAACTCTGTACCCATGTTTGGGTACAGAGACGAACAGATACATAAAAGGCGGTATATGTGTACAGTGAAATATTATTCAGCCTAAAAATAAGGAAATTTTGCTACATGCTACATACACCACTGGTGAACCTGGAGGACATTGTGCTAAGTGAAATAGGTCAGTCGCTGTGTAATTTCACTTTTGAAGTACCGAGGGCAGTCAAATTCATAGAGACAGAAAGTAGAACGGTGACTTCCAGGGGCTGGGGGAAGGAGGGAGGGGAGGACTTATTTAATAGGTACAAAATTTCAGTTTTACAACACAAAACGGAGTTCAGTGGATCGAGGATGGTGATGGTTGCACAATAATGTGAATGTGCTTAATGTCATTGAACTTATGCTTAAAAATTGTTAAAATGGTAAATTGTTTCATGAGATGTTTTGCTATGTGGCCAGGCTGGTCTCAAACTCCCAGGCTCAAGTGATTTTCTCTTGTTAGCCTCCCAAGTAGCTGAGACTACAGGCATGTACCATCACATCTGGCTTTTCTTTCTTTCTTTTTTTTTTTTTGAGACAGAGTCTCACTATGTCACCCTCCATAGAGTGCCATAGTGTCACAGCTCACAGCAACCTCAAACTCTTTTGGGTGTAAGCAATTCTTCTGCCTCAGCCTCCCAAGCAGCCGAGACTGTCACCCCACCCCACCAACACCTGGCTGTTTTTTTACTGTAGTTGTCATTGCTGTCTGGCAGGCCCGTGCTGGGCTTGAACCCGCCAGCTTTGGTGTATGTGGCTGGCGCCCTAGCCACTTGAGCTACAGGTGCCAAGCCATACACCTGGCTTAAAATAATAATTTTTTTTTTTTGAGACAGAGTCTCACCCCATCACCCTGGGTAGAATACCATGGCATCACCACAGTTCACTATCTCAAACTCTTGGGCTCAAGCAATCCTCTTACCTCAACCTCCTGAGTAGCTGGCACTATCGGAGCCCACCACGCTCAGCTAGATTGATTTTTTTTCTCTCTTTCTTTCTTTTCCCCTCCCCTCCCCTCCGTTCCCTTCTCTTCCTTCCTTTCCTTCTTCTTTCCCTCCTTTCCTTCCTTCCCTCCCTCCCTCTCTCTCTCTCTTTTTTTCTTTCTTTTCTCTCTCTCCCTCCTCCCTTTAGTACAGTGGTGTCCACAAGAGGCCTGTGAGCTGTTTTTGGTAGTTTTCTAGGAACCTAAGAACAGAGCACAGATCAAGGTACATCAGCTCAAGGCCAAGCAGGCCAAGGGTTCAATGTCTGGAAGGAATTGGGGGCTCCTGGCCAATGCATCTCTAGGCTGCAACCCCAAAGCTCTGTCTCATGTCATAGATACACACCGTCCATGTAGAACCAACGTGACCTTGTGGTGATGTCCATGTAGCGCTAACAATGCATGTGCCTACTGCAAATTAGAGCGTCAATGTTATTTTGAAACTCTAGACACAAAAAAGAAAATCGAATTGAATTTAAAAGTCCATTTATCATGGGAAATTCCAACACGGCATTTGTCAGCAAAAGAAAAAAAAACCAGCAAATATTTATTCTTTAAATATAATTTCAACAGTTGTAAATTTCATGTCATATACTTGTGAAAGCAATGATTCTCACTGAGCACGATTCTCATGAACGTGAAGAGATCAGTATGAAAGCGTCTCATCAGAAACTGCATGTAGTCATTTCAAGCATAAAACCCGATTTAAAAACATTATGGAGAGTGGCATCGCCAAAATGGCAGAATAGAAGCAATCTGGATTCACTTTCCTCCACAGGAAACAAAAAACAACTATCCAGAGCCAAAATTATCACTCTCAGTATCCCAGAACTCAAAACGAAAACTGTGATCATCCCTATAGCCACAGAGAAGTGAAAACCGGTTAACAGAAGGTAGGAGAAATAGACTTCTCTATCTGTAAAGACCCTGTCCCCAAACTTCCAGGCACCATGTGAAAAAGTTCTTCTGGACTCATGGTTTCTATACTAGAAAAAAAAAAAAAAAGTCAGTTCAAAGTGGACAGTCAGCTTTCTCATCATCTTAGAGCCCTATGTAGGAAACCCATTCCTGCCTCACGGGAAGTGTTGCGACTGCCTATAGGGAGAGGTGCCCTAAGGGCAGCTGGAGACAGATGCAGGAGGTGGGCTAGCGGCTCCAGAATTTGACACTTAGGGGCTTCTCTCCATCTCACAAAAGGAGATGCCAAATCAGAGAAGCATTTCAGCAGCACCACGCTGTAGGAGGTGCACTCTACAGCAGGGGTGTCCAACCCGAGGCCAGAGGGCCGCATGCGCCCCAGGATAGCTATGAATGTAGCACAACACAAAATCATAAACTTACTTAAAACATCATGAAATTTTTTGGTGGAACTCGATTGCACAGTTCTTGAGCGTGAACTTTGTAGATGATGGTGTTGTGTTGCAATGTCACGTAAAATAACCATACGTATGTAAAACAATCATACGTGTGCTGGTGCTGTTTGTATGCGTGTGGGGCATCAGTTTTACAGGAGTGTGTGGCTTCCCGTGTGTTGTCTTCCAAGTGCGGACAAGTCAAAGTGACACCATCAGACATTGCACGTGCTGGTGGTGACTTGGCGGAGGCAAGGATTATCACTATTTAAACCTACCATTGTGACACTAGGCGTTTAATGTTAGTTAGAAGTCAGGTAAGCATTTTGACTTGATTATTAAGGGAACTTTTATACTTCAGCAGTGCCAATACATCACCCATCATGCTTTACAATTGGGCCCTCTGCCTTGCCCTGCACTGGTAGCTGAGATGTGCAAGAACCCAAAAGTAAATACAGTCCCTTATCTATTATTATTATTTTTAATTCCGGCATGGTGTCTACAGCATCTCAAAAGAAAACAAAATCCCCCAAAAGAAAAATTACAGACTAAGGAAGATTGTTCAGCGAAAAGTGGACCGATGACTCCTTTTTTGTTTGGATAAATAGTAAAACACCCCACTTAATTTGTAGGGAATTTGGGCAAGTTTTCAAAGACTATACTTTGAAAAAGCATTATATGCAAAGACACACTGGCAAATTTGATGTATACAAAGGATTGTGTTGTACGACAAAATAGCAGAATTGAAAAAAGGCTGTCTTCTCAACAAAAATTTCTTTCAAAGTTATACTTCAGATGGATTCCATGGTCAAAGCTAGTTATGTGGTAGCCAATTTAATAGCAAAAAACTCTAGCTCGGCGCCTGTGGCTCAACGGGCTAAGGCACCAGCCACATACACCTGAGCTGGCGGGTTCGAATCCAGCCCGGGCCCGCCAAGCAACAATGACGGCTACAACCAAAAAATGGCCGGGCGTTGTGGCGGGTGCCCGTAGTCCCAGCTACTTGGGAGGCGGAGGCAGGAGACTCTCTTGAGCCCAGGAAGTGGAGGTTGCTGTGAGCTGTGATGCCACAGCACTCTATCCAGGGTGACAGCTTGAGGCTCTATCTCAAAAATAAAAAAAATAAAAAAAATAAATAAATAAATAGCAAAAAACTCAAAACCATTTACTGATGGTGAGTTTATTAAGCAAGTACGGGAAGCATGACAGATATAATTTACCCTGGAAAAAAGAGGGATATTTCTAACATCAGTTTATCTCACCAGACTGTAGCCAAGCAAACTGAAGACATTGAAAATCTCTCGAAAGAAGTTTGGAGAGTAGAGCTGCTGATTTAAAATTTTATGCTTTGGTGATAGATGACAGTAGTTACGCTATAAATACGACTCAACTTGCCATTTTTTTTAAAGAGGTATTGATGACAAATATAATATCACTGAAGAAATGTCTTCTTTAGAGACACTGAAAGACACAACTAAGTCAAGAGATTTATATGAGGCAGTGAAAAATATGTTAAAGCAATTTTCCTTGTTCATTGTCAACATAGCTGGTATAGTAACTGATGGTAGGTAAAAGAAGAGACCAGTAAAAGTAATAGAAAATGATGACATTGCCACCCCAGATTCATGATGAAGTATCATTGCATAGTACATCATGAAAATTTATGTGCGGAAAGCTTTAAAAATGGATAATGTCCTGCAAATTGTCATCAAGACTGTGAATTTCATAAGTGCCAAGGTATTGAATTATCACCAATTCCAGGAATTCCTTAAAATTATTGATGCTGACTATGGCAACATCATTTACTCTTCACAAGCAAGACGCCTAGGTCGATGCCAAATGTGGCAAAGATTTTATGATTTGAGCCATGTTATCAAGTTGTTTATGGCATTAAAAAACAAATTTATGCTAGAACTTGACAATGAAAACTGGTTTACAAATTTGGCATTTGTAAATGAGTTAAAGTTGCATCTTCGAGGTGAAAACCAACTTAGGGAGACATGTTTCAAACTACAGCAGCATTCCAAAGGAAACTGAAATTACGGCAAACTCAAATCAAGGCAAACAATTTTATGCATTTTGGCATGTTGGTTAAACAGTCCTGTGAACAGTGACAAATACGTAGTTTTGCTTTTCAATTTGATACAAAAATTTGAAAACAGGTTTCAAGATTTCTAGGAAAATAACCAATATTTTGTTGCATTTGCAACTCCATTTTCTCTTTTCTTTCTTTTTTGAGACAGAGTCTTACTATGTTGCCCTCAGTAGAGTGCCATGGTGTCACAGCTCATAGCAACCTCAAACTCTTGGGCTTAAACTATTCTCTTGCCTCAGCCTCCCAAGTAGCTGGGACTTCAGGCACCTGCCACAACACCCAGCTATTTTTTGGTTGCAGTCGTCATTGTTGCTTTAGCTGGCCCCTGGCTGGGTTTGAACCTGTCAGCCTCAGTGCATGTGGCTGGAGCCATAACCACTGTGCTATGGGCACCAAGCCTGCAACTCCATTTTCAGTCAACATATTACCTGCCAATTTTCAAATGGAATGAATAGAGCTGCAATCTGACATTCAACTTAAAAAAAAATTAATCATGTTTCTTTACTGGACTCGTATAGGTCCTATCTTCCCAAAGACAAATACAACTTGCTTCACAATCACACCATTTTTGCTTATCTATGGTGGTGGATATCATGAAAAATATGCACTGATCTTTTTCATTTTTGCTCATCAGCTTTAGAGTTTGTGCATTTACTGTGTAGACCAGGGTGTCTCAGAAAAGTCAAAAGGTTGGATGCTCCTGCTCTACAGTTTCTCTGGGGATGAACCCCTAGCCAGCTTCCCCACACAGCTGGGGCATCCACTATGGGAGGCCTTCTCAATTTGGGACAACCCTTATCTGAAACTTTTGTACAAGACAGCTGCAGCAAACGTGGGCACAGGGTGCCACCTAGAGCTGAAAAGAAGGAAGTGATCTAGGGCTAATGGAATCAATAGGCAAACTGCATAGACCCTCTAAAAGTACTTGTAGTAGAAAGACCAAACCAACTCAGATAGCAAAGATTAGAAAAAACAACTAATCCATCAATGCAACGACATAGACACATGTTCAGAAAAACAACAGCAAACATGGAACCATAACCTCCCCAAATGGACAAAGCAAGAAGCCAATGACCAACACCAACAACAAAGCAATGGTTGAGTTCTCAGATCAAGAATTCAAAATAGGCTCAGTGACCATAGCACAGTGGTCATGGGGCCAGCTACATACACTGAGGCTGGCAGGTTTGAAGCTGGCCCAGTGCCAGGTAAACAACAATGACAACTGCAGCAAAAAAATAGCTGGGCATTGTGGAGGGTGCCTGTAGTCCCAGCTACTTGGGAAGCTGAGGCAAGAGACTCTCTTAAGCCCAAGAATTTGAGGTTGTTGTGAGTTGTGACACCATGGCACTCTTCCAAGGGTAACAAAATGAGACTCTGTCTCAAAAAAAAAGGAATTCAAAATAGTGGTTTCTTTTCCCCCCTCACAGAGCTCCAAACAATTTATTTGGATTAAAAGTGTATTCATTATTGAGCTGGGTACAATGATATACACCCACAGTCTCAGCTGCTTGAGAGTCTGAAATAGGATAAAATAGAAGTTTTGAAGAAACTCAGCAAACTCCAAGAAAACACAGAAAAAACAATTCAGATTTATTAGAAAATTTAATGAAGTAATTAAAATAATAAAAACAAATTAAACAGAAATCCTGAACTGAAAAAATACATTCTCTGAACTAAAAAAGACATCAGATAGTCTCAACAACACAGTTAATCAGGCATAAGAAAGACTAAATGAGCTCAGAAACAAGTTATTTGAAAATATAGTCAGAGGAGAAAAAGAATGACAAGGAACAAAGAATACCTACAAGATCAAGAAAATAACCTCAGAAGAGTAAATCTGAGATTTACTAGCCTTTGAGAGGGAATTGGGGAGAAAACTTCTAAAAATAATAATAATGAAAAACTTTCAAAACCTGGAGAAAAATATAAATGCCCAGGTACAGAAAGTCAAAGGTGACCAAGAAGATTCAACCCAAATAAGATTCTGCTAAGGCACATAATAATCAACTCTCATATGTCAAAAGCAAAGAGATGATCCTAAAAGCAGCAAGAGAAAAGAAGCAAATAACATATAAAGGAGATTCAATTTATCTGACAACAGACTTCTCAGCAGAACCATATAGACCAAGAGAGAGTGGGACAACATATTCAAAGTGCTGAAGAAAAATAACTGTTGACTGAAAACATCACACCCAGAAAATAGAGCTTTCAAACATAAAGGAGAGATAAAGACTTTCCCAGGCAAAGAAAAGCTGGGAAAATTCATCATCATCAGACCATTCTTATAAGAAATGCTAAAGCGGGCTGGGCACCTGTAGCTCAGTAGTTGAGGTGCTGGTCCTGTTCAGTAGGGATGGTGGATTTGAACCTGGCCAGGGCCTGCTTAACAACAACAACAAAAAGAAATGTTAAAGGGAATTCTTCTACCTGAAAGAAAAGGATGCTAACATAAAAAAAATCATGTAAAGGTATAAAACTCACTGATAAAAATAATCACACACACAAATTCGGAATACTCTAATAACAATAATTGTGGTATATCATATCTATCTCACTTATTTCTCTAGGATGAAGACTAAAAGACAAATATATCAAAACAATACTAACTATAACAATTTGTTAAGATATAGGCAAGGTAAAAATATGTAAATTGAGACAACAAAAAATCAAAACGGGATGAGGGTGGGGAATATATTTAATCTTGTTGTTAAGTCATCTGTTTAGAATCACTGTTATAACTATGAGATATTTTGAGCAAGCCTCATTGTAACCAAAAGTAAAATCCTATAATAGATAAATTATAAATAAAAAGCAATGAATTAAAGCATACGACAACAGAATATAACTTAACCACGTAGGAAGACAGTAAGAATGAAAGAGAGGAAAAGAAAACAATTAGCAAAAATGGCAGTAGCAAGTCCTTACCCATCAACAATCATATTGAATGTAAATAGACTAAATTCTCTAAATAAAAGACATAGAGCCCCTCAATGGCTTAAAAAATGAGACTGTATGCTGCCTAGAAGAAACTCACTTCACCTATAAAGACATTAAAAGAATGGGGAAAGACTTGTCAGCTCCCATAATTTTATAAGCCAATTTCTTATAAATCATTTAAATCTCTTTCTATATATTCATCCCATTCACTCTGTTTCTCTAGAGAAACCTAACTAATATAACATTATGTGATTTATTTTTCTTTTGAGACAGAGTCTCACTTTGTTAGCCCCAGTAGACTGCCATGCCATCATAGTGTACAGCAACCTCAGACTCTTGGGCTCATGTGATTCTCTTGCCTCAGTCTCCCAAGTAGCTGGGACTACAGGTGACGCCACAATGCCCAGCTATTTTTAGAGATGGGGCCTCGCTCTAGCTCAGACTGGTCTCGAACTTGTGACCTCAGGCGATCCACACCTTGGCCTCCCAGACTGCTGGGATTACAAGAATGAGCCGTTGCTCCCACCCTTTACATTATATATTTTGAATGCATTCAAAACCAATCTGGAAAATTATTTGTACTCATAGTATTTACCGTAGTGTGTCATCCCCACCTGTAAATCCTATAAGCTAATTTGTCCCAGCCTCTTTGTGGCACATTACCATTGAGGCTAAAATCGCAGTGTGATGTGTTACTTCTTTTAAGGTCAAGCCAGAATATTCCTTTTCTAACAGATTGAAACACAAGATTCTTGATGTGTCCCCATGCGCATACTAATTGTTCATACATAATCAAATAGCTAAATAATACATTTTTGAAAGCATTCAACTCTTCTTCAATTATCTTATATTATTAACTTCTTTTTTTTTTTTTTTTTTGGCAGTTTTTGGCCGGGGCTAGGTTTAAACCCGCCAACTCCGGCATATGGGGCCGGTGCCCTACTCCTGAGCCACAGGCGCCATCCCTAACTTTTTTTTTTTTTTAAGATAGAGTCTCACTTTCTCACCCTCAATAGTCCCAGCTACTTGGGAGGCTGAGGCAGGAAGATCACCTTGAGCCCAGAAATTTGAGGCTGCAGTGAGTTAAATCATGCCACTACTCTCTAGCCAAAGCGACAGAGTGAAACTTCGTCTCTAAATAAATACATAAATAAGATGGAGAAAAAATATATATCCTATCCATGAAAGTTTTCTGGAATTTTATGAGAGAAAGTAATATTCCCCTCAGTAAGGGGGAACAACAGAATAATGGGGGAAACAGGGTAGAAAATCAGTTTGTCTGTTTTAAACAGTTTTAAATACTGGAGTAAATTACCTAGTCAAAAAGAAATTTCAAAGGTAAATAATTAATTTTTGCTTTTATTTCCTCCAAAATTTTTGGGGATCTGGGCATTTTAACTTCAGATACAACCAAGTTGTCATAAGCTTAGCTCTGAGGACAAAAAAAAAAAAAAGTACAACAAATAAGTCCCTGAAAGAAATTACTTAAGAAATATTACTGAGAACCCATTAGATGCTGGAGACACAGAAGAATGATAGAAAAAAAAAAGGAACTATTTATTGCCATTCGAGTGCTCGTATTGGCAGTTCCTGACATGAGGCTTCTGGGGAGATTACTGCTGTCTAGAGCTCTTTAGTCCTGCCAACTTGCTATTGGGGATCTAGATTCACTTTGATTTAGGCCTTTTGCTTAAGAAGGCAAAAGTCAGCTTCTATCGCTGGCAGCCAAGGACCCTAGGTGATAAACATAAACTGTTAAATTTTTCTAACACTGAGTTTTTGGGGTTTTTTTTTTTTTTTTTTTGTAGAGACATAGTCTCACTTTGTTGTCCTCGGTAGAGTGCCGTAGAGTCACAGCTCACAGCAACCTCCAGCTCTTGGGCTTAGGCGATTCTCTTGCCTCAACCTCCCGAATAGCTGGGACTACAGGCGCCCGCCACAACGCCCGGCTAGTTTTTGATGCGGTTCCTGGATTCGCTGGGCCGGGTTTGAACCCGCAGCCCTCAGTATATGGGGCCGCCCTAACACTGAATTTTTGATGGCTACATAATATTCCATTTCAGGGCTGCATCACAGTGCACTTAACCATGTTCATTTTGCTAGACATTCAGGTTAGATAAACAACTTTGTCCATAAAGCTTTTCCTCTATTTTCAGATCACTTTCTTAAGACAAAGATTCAAGAGCAATCTCATTTTAAGGTTCTCAATGCATTAAGAGTTCTCCTTTCCTTTAATGTGTAGTTTGGTCTTTCACCACACTTAGGGCTAACTAGCCTCTCATCATTGTTATTGAGGGATTTTTTGCATTCAGAAAACACCTGCCCTGAGTTCTACCAGTTCTGGAATTTCTCTACTTTTTTGCCTAACACTTTTTTGTTGTTGTTCCCATGCAAGACAACCTCACTAATTCCACAGATTGTAAACACTATGAAAAGTGAAACTGACAGCAGCTTACTGTGTGGGTGAGGCAGTGGTGGAAATGGTCACACACATTGCTGGCAGGAGGGCAGATTGATACAATATGGTCATTGTTATCAAAACAACAAATGCACTTAAATCCACTTCTAAAAATTTACCCTATAGGTGTATTCACACATGTACAAAGTAATAATATATTTTCTTTCAATTCTCTTTAGAGTGGTAGTCTTGTTAAGTTGCCCAAGCTAGTCTTGAACTGCTGGGCTCAAAGGATCCTCCTGCCTGAACCTCTGGAGTTGCTGGGACTACGGGCATACACTACTATACCTAGGAGCAACAGGTATATGTATTTTTTTGTAATAACAAAAGATTGGAAATAATATAAATGTCTACTGGGAGGGGACTAGTTAAATAAATTATGACACATGCATAAAATGGATCGCTAAGACTGTACAAAATAGAATTAGCAAGATCTTATGCAATAACATGCACAATTATTATTATTATTATTTTTGAGTCAAAGTCTCTCTCTGTCACCCAGACTGGAGGGCAGTGATATGATCATAGCTCACTGCAGACTCCAACAACAGAGCTCAAGGGATCCTCCAGCCTCAGCCTCCTGAGTAGTTGGAGAGGAAAAGCCTGTGTTGCCCAGGCTTGTCTTGGATTCCCTGCCTCAGACTCCCAAAGTGCTGGTATTATAGACAGGAGCCATTGCACCCAGCCCCAAATACATTTTTAAATAAAATAAGCCATAACAAGGCTCAGAGCTGTGTGTATAGTACACTACCATTTTGTTAAAAAAAAAAAAATAAGGAAGGAAAGAGACAAATAATCTATGTATGTATTTGCTTATTAATAAAGGAACTATTTCTGGAAGGATTTACGAACAAATTAGTGGTGTTAGTTGCCTCTGGTGAGGTTTTAGGGAGCTGGAGACAGAAGTGGGAATGATTTTTGCTGCATACCTCCTTTTGAACCTTTTAAATTTTGAGGCATATGAATACATTGCCTATTTAAAAAGGAAGAAACCTAAAAGAATTTTACCCAGAGTAAAATCATGGTTAAAGGAGACAGAGGAAGGAGAAAGGAAAGAGGAAAAGTCAGCTGTTGCATAAAAATAGTTTTATTGTTAATATCTTGGGGGAAAGTTGAGCTAATATGTATGCATTATTTATATATGAGTATTCATATATCTGTGTGTATGTGT
>CAUYRH010106088.1:0-22580 GCA_963574655.1 Perodicticus potto | reverse complement strand
ATACAGGCTGATATAGGCAACCTCTCTGGGTCTCAGCAGACTTTTTCATAGAAACTCTGTGTGTAAATTTCTCATACTATTTCTCCCTTTGTTCAGGACCCTGGGCAGTCAGAAAAGTCACTGCTTGGGGAATTATCAGTCCATGCCACATTACAGTCCCTTGGGTGGTCAACTTATGGAAGTTCTATTGTATTTGGTTTCTATTAATGAATTCTACCTGTATATATTTGGGTCTTCTAGATAAAGGAAAAATAATAATGATGTGTATTAGCACCCTGCATCATCCCATGTTAGTTCCTATTTTTAATGGGAAAGCTATTTTGATAAACATCATTTTAAAGGTAATGTTGGCTTATTGCTTTAGAGTAGCTTTTTAAAAAATGATGATAAGAATGTGTCCTATTGGGCTGCGTTGGCCCCATAACCAAGGGTGGCAGGTTTGAACCTGGCCTGGGGCCAAATTGCAACAAAAAATAGTTGGGCATTGTGGCGGGCACCTGTGGTCTCAGCTACTCAGGAGGTTGACGCAGGAAAATCACCTAAGCCCAAGAACTGGAAGTTGCTGTGAGCTGTGATGGTATGGCACTCACGGAGGGCAACAAAGTGAGACTCTGTCTCTTAAAAAAAAAATTGTGTCCTATTGGCCAAGTGTGATGGCTCACACCTGTAATCCTAGCACACTAGGAGGCTGAGGTGGGCGGATAGCTTGAGCTCATGAGTTTAAGACCAGCCTGAGAAAAAGCAAGACCCTGTCTCTAGTAAAAATAGAAAAACTGAGGCAAGAGGATTGCTTGAGGCCAAGAGTTGGAGGTTGCTGTGAGCTATGATGCCATGGCACTCTACCTAGGGCAACAGCTTGAGATTCCATCTTTAAAAACAAAAAAAAGTGTCCTATTCCATCATTTTTAACACAAGATATTAAATGTTATAAAATACCATTTTAGCATCATTGGGTTATAACTGAAATTAGCATTTTGGTTTTCATGTTTAGCTTAGTCATGCGAGCTGGAGCACTGACCTATTTCTTATTTCTGAATTTTTCTTGTTTCCTTGGGACAAAGAACATGTGAACCAAATTCAGAACCCACAATGGCAAACACAAAGGTTTTTATAAAATATATTTGGCAAATGCTCAACATCCACTTTTTTCATTTTATTTTTTACCTTGCCCTTATTTTCACCATTTTTAAAATCACCTTCAAAATCAGGAAACTGGGCCTAAAGGACAATGACAACTGCACCCACAAAATAGTCTGACAGGCGCCTGTAGTCCCAGCTACTTGGGTGGCTGAGGCAAGAGCCTGGCTTAAACACAAGAGTTTGAGGTTTCCATGACCTGTGACAATATGGCACTCTACCAAGGGCAACATAGTGAGGCTCTGTCTCAAAAAAAAAAAAAAAAAAATCAGGAAACTGAGGCCAGGAATTAAAGAAAAAAAGTACTATAGAAGAATAAGTATTGACAAACAGTAGAAAGTATAATAAAAGAGATACAGATTAAGTGCTACAGGAGTTTTGAAGGGGGTGTGATGACCCCCCACAGTGGGTGGAGGGGCAGAATCAGAATAGTCACCCAAACCTGAGGAACGGGGGGGAAAGTACTTGTACAAGGCAAAAGGGGAAGACAAGGGGAGTCTGTACCTTTCAACTTCACTATGAGGGTGGGCAAATCCCCCAGGCTCACCTCTCAATCTGCAACCTACTTAAACCACAGGAGTGGATGGTGGCTGGCTCCATCTATGTATCTTTTCAGAAATCATATAAAAAGGAGTCAGTCCTTAAACATTCTAGGATAAATATAAATTATTTTCATCCATTTAGAAAATTGAGATGTGCTTGATATCATCTCCTTTTAAACTGCCAAGTTTAATTTCTCTCAGCAATCACTTCTATGGAGATAAAACATTTTATTGCAATTCCAGAAGTCTCTACCAGTATTGCCTTCTGGAATGTGAACAAACCACCCCAGACCTTCAGATTCTTAAGAGAGTCACTGAATGCACAGAAATAGTTGGCTTTGTCACATCTCGGCGTCCCTTAAGTCTGTATGTATGGAGGTTAATGTTATTTCCTCCATGAATAGAGCATTTTACAATTGACAAAGCACTTTAACTCACATGTGCTCACCTGACATCAGATGAGAATGATGATGATGATGAAGGTGATATTAATTTATCCACGTTACATATGGGAAGATTCCCAAGGACCAAAATGAAGGATAACCATCGTGATACATTGTGATAAAAGTCCTCACATCTGCTAGGCCTATCACACAGGCCTTCCATTTCTGAATGCAAGAAACTTAGGTGAAGCCTTCGTATCTTGTACGAAGAATACCTGTAATCAGTGACTTTTACACTCTCTCTGATGGCCATTTTAATGGCCCAAAGTGGATGTAACTTTCTTGAGCTATATTTAGAACACTTATTTTGCTTTGTTCTGTTTCCTTTAAATGTAAAGTCAAAAGGTACATTAAAATATCACAGAATATAAAAATTCAAGGCAGAATCAAGATCTTGAAGTTTTTGGCTTTCCATGGGACAAGCATACAAGCTAGCATTAGAAGAAAAAAGATCCTTAAGAGGTTTAATTGTTAAAAGCTAATTTCCTTGGGCTTTCTTCAACCATGATGTTCTGCCTAAGAATGAAAGTGATGGATGGCACTTCTCAACATACGAAAACACCAATGTCCCAGAGTTAAGTGTCTGTTCTAATTGCTGCTGCACTCCACAGACTCCTTCAGATTGCTCATCTGGGTTATTTTTACTTGCTAAAGCAAAGGTGTCTGGGTGATAAATTACCCCAGGGGTTCCACTCGGCACCACTGGTGTGTTATAATAAATATTGCCACAGAAAGACAAAGTAAGAAAATGGTGAACATTTTCACAGAGTGTAATGTAGGTTTCTTTATTCACGTTTTTGAAAAAGGAAATTGGTTATCAAAATTTAATCTAATTACAAATGGCCAAACAGGAGAAGATGGTGAAACTTTCAGAGACATATGAAGGCTTCAATCACAAATGTACGTCCATCATGCCCTTCAGAACACACCTGAGAATAACCCTCACTTGACAGCATAATTGAGGAAGTGGAAATATCCATTTGCTAAAAGGAAAGTAATGTAGTGGAGCTCTAGCATCTGCGTGATGAAAGAAGTAATGCATTATAATCAAACCTCAATTTCCATTTTTCTGCAACCTTTGATATTGCTACATTAAAAAAAAAAGACACTAGTACATTTCCCCAATTCTCAATAAAGACAAAATGACAGAGGGCTGTAATCTGACTTCAATTTGTTACAGTTCTCTGCATCAGCAAGAAAAATGCAAAAAATAATTTTTAAAGTTAAGGGACAAAATTAAGGGTTCCAAAAAGCAGTTATCTCTTCCATGTTAATAGAACTCCAATTTTCTTTCTTACTTTTTTTTTTTTGAGACAGAGTCTCACTTTGTTGCCCTGGGTAGAGTGCAATGACATCATAGCTCACAGCAATCTCAGACTCTCAGGCCTCAGCCTCCCCAGTGGCTGGGACTCTAGGCACCCACCGAAATGCCTGGCTATTTTTAGAGAGGGGGGTATTCCTCTTGCTCAGGTTGGTTTCAAACTCCTGAGCTCAAGCAATCCACCTGCCTCGGGCTCCCAGTCCAATTTTCTTTAACTATCTAACATCTTGTGGTCATCTGCTCAGAGGAGGTTGGTTTCTCCTCCAGTCTAGGTAATGGGCAACGACTAGTCTGACCTCTAGATGGCCCCATTCCTTATCAATGGCTGGGTTAGGCACAGGCATAGGCCAATGAGATGTGAGATGTGAGAGAAATTTCGCTGAAAGCCTTCTGCAAACATTTCCACATACCTAAAACAGACCAGTGGGAAGAAAAGGCCTGCTGTTCCTCTGACCATGTGAAGGTGGCCACTTGTTTTGCTATCAGAAACAGAAGAGAGAACTTGGGTCCTTGATGCCATCACTGAACAGTGAAGCTAACCAGCGCTAGGACTTACTCATTGTAGATTTATATAATCAATGTTCTTCTTGCTTTGGTCACTTTGAGTTAGGATTTCTATTAGTTGCAGCTGAAAAGGTCCTACTTGTTACATCTTCAGGTTGGAGCTGGGGTGAGCCCCTATACCAGCAGTACTCAACCTGTGGGTCAAGACTCACAGGAACTATATTAAAGGGTTGTGGCATTAGAAAGGTTAAGAACCACTGCCCAAATACAGTCATGCTCAGAAATGCTTATCACACTTAGAAAACATAACCCGATTCTAGAGTTTTATGCCCATGAGTGGAACATTTCTTCTTATTAAAATCCTGCTGTTGGGCTCCCTGTAAGGGAAACTATAAGAGAAAGTCGAAACTCCTTTGCATGCCAAATACTTATGATCTGACCCCTGCTTCCCCCACCAGCAAGACCTCCATTTGCCTTAAACCCTCTGCTTTAGCTACATGCAACTAGAATTCTCTGAACCTCCAGGACTTGTTACCTACAGTTCTCACTATCTGGAATTTTCACTCCTCACTTCCACACAACCACACCGGCCTGGTTATTCTTGTCTTCATCCTTGGAATCCCCCATAGGCAAGCATCTCTCTTCTATCACTCCCTCTAAGCTTCTCCTTTCCCCCAGCCCTTTCTGGTTCTTCATGAATAGAAAAAAACAAATATTGCCTCCTGCAGACATCAAGACGATTCATATGTAATGTTACCAATGACAAAATGACTTATAGTCATTTATTTATGTGAAGGGCACCCCAGATGGCATATGAGCTGCTTGAGAATGGAGACTGTATTCTAACTCCAACTCATGAAGTTTAGTGAGATCCTGACCCAGGGGAAATGAGCCCTATGGTTACTAAAGGAATAGGTGAATGAGTGAGAAAAAGAAACCTCCTAGTTCTACTCAACACTGGAATATAAGTGAGGAAGGTGCTACATATTCATAAGATAAATTCTTAACCTATTTGTACTAGAAATCAAGGTTTCCTTGTGTTTGCCAATAATTTATTATTAATATTTCCTTGGGGAAAGTACTTTAATAACAAAACAATGGCTACCATTTTTTTTTCCTCCCCATTTAGGAGCCAGTTATCTTCTTAAGGACTTCATGCTCATAATGAGCATCTATGCGTTTGTGTGTTGTTCGCTCTCTTCTTCTGTGAGGGTAAGCCCCCTGCCTCCCTCCACCCTACCAACCAACACACCCAAATATACCTCTTCTTTTAAAGACTTGCCCCTCGCTCTTTATCAATCTCGTTCTACCTGGGGCTGCCAAGTACATAGCCCAGGCTCTGGGCGTATGTGCCTACAGCCAGGTCCAGAGTATTCTTTGTGATTTTTAAGTTGGAAATTAGAAAAACACACGTGCTCCGTTCACAAAAAAAAAAAAAGAGTCTCATAGACAAAGGAGGTTAAAAATAATACTTTTGGTCAACAAGGGATGTTATTCCAGCTGTCACTTGAGCTAGAGCACCCTCTCCATGTTACTCAACCAGCAGTTGCTTATGTATAGTGAGGTTTTGTTTTCTTTTTTTTGCAGTTTTTTGCTGGGGCCGGGTTTAAACCCGCCACCTCTGGTATATAGGGCTGGCACCCTACTCCTTTGAGCCACAGGCACTGCCTGCAAAGTGAGATTTTATCTTTTGCAAAAAACTACCCATCTTTCCAAGTAAAAAGCCATCAAATATCTCATTTAAGCCTCTCACCAACTGTGTGTAGCATACATTATCTTTATTTTATAGATAAGGAACCAGAAGCTCAGAACTGATAAGAAACATTTCAAAGACAGCCAATTAGTAGCAGAACTGAGGTTCAAAAGTGGGCCACTCAGATGCCCAAATGTAACCATTCTGCTTTCTTGCCTCATTCTACTCTGTCCTTATTTGGGCATCCTGAACTCCAAGAGCTCAGTGACCCTAAACCAGTGGTTCTCAGCCTTCCTAATGCTGCTACCCTTTAATACAGTTCCTGAGGGTCACGACCCACAGGTTGAGAACTGCTACCCTAGACAATAGGTGTAAGTCTTCCCTTCATTAATAAATACAGGTGCTATTGGTCTTGATTAACTCCTAGGGGGTGTTATACACTTCGACTGATATTTGACAAAGTACTCTGAGAATAGAAATGGACATCATTTGACACCACACTAACATTTCCTTCTCGCAATGGCAATAATTGGGAAGCAAGAAAATAGTAACTGTCTTCTTCTTAAAGCAAACTAAAAACAACTGCATATGAATATTGGATATTAGTAATTAATTTAATATTAATACATTTGCTTTAGACACCAAGATCATTGGTATTTTAGAAATTCGTTTCCTCAAGAGATGCAAAATTAAAATTAACATGGAAACCATTTCTAGGAAACTACATCTTTCTACCTTTATAAACATCCTTTCTATTCAACTGGTTAGATTTTTAACTGGGTACTATTCTGGTCTCAGCCACTTGCTTGAAGAACTAAAGTAACCATAGTCTTCAAAGTCAATTATGAACACAAATCTGAGAAGTGCTTAGAACGATGAACACAGGAAGGGCGAAAAACAGATGTATACAGATCAAGAGAAGATGGATTTGTGTGTGAAACTGATTTTCCTCAGAAGAGAAATAGATATCTCCTTCGACATAAGGGTGCATTCAGATTTGTTTTGCATATTAGTAACTTATTTAACATGGGAATGGGCAAAAGGCAATCCATTAAAAAGCAATTTTCTTCTTACCACAGGGTGTTTTATCATTTGCTGTCTAGCATTCAATCAGAATGTGGCAATCCTTTAATATTTGATGAGCAGAAAACAGCTCATTTAGGCATGTAGGCCTCAGAAACGTGAACATTTTCTATAAGACTTGGAAAATTCCAGAATTGGCTTTGCTGATGATGGTGAGCAACAGGTGAAACTCAAAACTTAGAACTATCAAGAATTTGGGGACATCATGCTTCAGAGCAGAGGACGGGCATAGTACTAAAAAATAACAGTGACATAACTCATAGGTAGAAGTGTCAGTCTCAGCTCTTCCTTCTGGTTTCTGAGGTGTACGAAGCTCTCTGAAGCCCCAGGCGGACAGGGGCCATGGCTGCTTCACCTTTGTACCACAGTGTCCCTCACAGACGCTGACATGTAACTACTCCATGGATTTTAACCGAACAAATCAATCAATGCATTTGGGAAAACTTCCCCACCAAGGCCTGGCCCCACCTATCCAAGGCCAGTCTCACTGCAGAAACCAGGGCTGACCAGAACGCTGGCTGTCCCCTGTCCTCTCCACCAGGAGGCGAGAGATGGAACAGTCCACAGTGCACAAGAGCACCTGTGGCACCTCCGGGAAACCGCCTTCATCTCCACTCTGTTATTTCAGCCCACAGGTAGGGGCCTCTGTCCTGGTCCCTGGACTGACCACCAGGTCCTCAAAAGGCCGGGAAGGCTGCACTACACCTGTCCGGCTTTAGCCCCTGTTCTGTGCCTACCACACTCCCAGTACAGAGCAGACACTCACTCGAGTTTACTCTCCCCCACCAGGTGGGGTTCCACTGACTGGGGGCCAGGCCATGCAAGGTCCATATTTATCCTGCCTGTACTCAACTGGAATTGGACCATCTCTTCCAAGTAGGTCTCCCAGGACAAATATCATCTATTCCTAAGGCTGCTCCTAAGGGGCTCCTCTCACTGTTCTCACTGCCCTTCAGCCACAGAACAAAGGCAACTACTCAAATCATCACCTAAAGCACGACCACTCAGTTTCTGGATATCTTCTGGTGAGAACGTGAGGATGGAAGAGCACAGTGCAGTGTGTGAGTGACTCCCCAGGATGCCTTCCCCACACTCTCCTTCTCCTAGGCCATGTCACTGTGCCACCTCTCTGTTACCTTGTGGCATAATACACACATGCCCACTGGGTAAGGGAGAAGAGCGAGGGCTTGGCGTGACACGTCATACATGGCACAAGAAGAGGGTCTTTTCTGCTGCCAGCGATAAGACAGCAGACAGCCAAAGCCTGTCCCTGGGGGAGGATGAAAGTGGAGGGGACAGAGAAAGGGCAAAACTCAGACACAGAAATAGCAGCTGGAACACCGCTGCTCTTCAGGTCCCAAAAACTCCTAGATGGTCATGACATATGTTTCAGCCAGTGGCTTTTAATAATTTCCCCCATGAAATTGAGATAAACACAAGATGGTCACAGTTATCAGCTGGAGGAGTTCAGGAGGATTTGTTTCATTTAGGATTTATGGCCTTAAGCTGAACAGACAATAACTGATGGCTGCAGATTGAAATTTCAACAAATTAGCCTAATTAAGGAGAAGGAAGGATAACGCTAGTGAAGGATCCACATAAGCTGAAATCTTAATATTTGCTGAGCCGTAACCCAGAGAAGATTAACACAGACATTTCTCAGGGCAGGCTGCCATCATTCTGTGCGGAATCACCAAGACTGGGGCTCAGAAGCGGTGCACTTTTATGGCAGTTCCGTGTCAACATCGGCAGCTTTCTCCTACCTGCCCTCACTAGAAGATGAGAAAGTCTCCTGTTCTTAGGGTTTGTTATTTTTTTATTATTCTTAGTATTACATTTTCCAGTTTATCGCTACAGTTCCTCTAGTAAGTTCTACAATGTAAATAAAACATAACCCCCTTTCCAATTTAATCACAGGACTCCCTCCCATTAATCATTTCAGACCATTATTTTAAGCTCTCAGGCAGGTAGCTGAATATTTATGCTTTCACAATCATACCAAACACCCCAACATTTTTCTGGCATTCACAATCTTCTCCGGTGCTCATATTATTAAACCTACGTGGGAAGATTTTCGTGAGTGTCAGCTCTACAAATGTCGGAGGGAGTAGAAGTCAGCCATTTCAAGGAGACTTAACATTGACAATGACGCGGGGGCCAGGTTAAATCCCATCCACCTTCACCGGTTAAAGCCAAGTTATGCCAGTGAGCAAAATGCAAGCAAATTACCATCCTCTCTTTTTCCGGATGTCCTCTCATAAATTGTGTGATAGAAGTAGGAAAAAAGAGCAACAAGCGTATCACTAACCACATTACTCATGTTCAGTGACTCATTTTCTTTAATAATTTCTTCTCTCTCCGAGAAAGTGTTCCAAACAACGGCAACACAGGGAGCTAGAGAATTTCATTAAGGCATTCGATTTTACTTTATAAAGAAAAATCGTTTTGAAAGAAATAAAATGATCTACTGGTAGATCATAAAATGGAATATTAAAAAAGAAATCCTTAGTTCTTTTTTCCCAAATAGAGGCAAGACAGTTTTAGTATGTACTCATTTTCATAATATTTGCAACACAGCCATAATACCTGCAAATTTCTCTCTTCCCATAGGTTTTGGTAATGTTTATTGCTAGAACTGACATGCAAAAATATATATATTGTAAATCTGATCCAAAGAATAACCAATCCACGGAGATGATCAGAAAAAGTGCCCAGCACCCTAGACATCTTTGTACAGATGGGGGTACAGCCCTGGAAGCTGGGTCACTGCAAGCTTCACACTCACGTGGGAAACAAGTGTACTTACGCAGCTCGCCCACTTTCAAGATCTCACAGAGCATCTTGGTCAGCTCTATACTACTGCGGCCAAAGGGACATTCATGCTTGTCTTCCCGACTACTGTTCTCTAGCACAATCTGCAATGAAAAGGAGAACATATTAGAAATGGAATTCAGTTGCTGAAAACTCCATTCCAACAAAAAGGTCCACTCCACATTCCCAAACTAAGATTCCCAGGATGAGGATAAAATGGTACCCAAAGTACACAAGGCCTACAATTCTCATGTTTTCTAAGTTTCTGATAACACTCTGACCTGTAAGAGGGTATTTTGCTTGTTGGTTTCCATTTACACAAAAGTGCCTGTAAAGAGATTTTCGCAATGGTGCAATAAAGACTTTTGACTTAAGAGATCAAACTACTATCTTGCTGTCCTATCTTATCCTATGGTTTTTTCTTGGGAATAGCAACTCTTTTTGTAACTTCAACTCCTAAATTTCAATTGATTATTTTCTGAGAAGTTTCCATGATCTTACAAGATGTCACCCTCTGGTATCAGTTGACTAAATCACACCTGGAAAACATGTGACACAAACTGGACCAATCAGAGCCCTTCCCTGAGACTTCTCCTACTAAACGGGAATAACTGGCCCAACTGCTCTGAAGGTGCCCCTGGGGTGTGCCCTCAGGAGTTACCTGGATGTTGGCCTGCAAAAAAAGAAAATGAGGCCAAAACAAAGAGGAAAACAGAAATGAGAGACAGTGACCCTAGAAGCATTTTAGTCACTGGCTGAGCTTGTTTCTGTAGCACAACTACTTCCCTGGTTTGTCTCTGAAAATCTGTTTGCTGGTCTAATAAACTGACCTCTTTCCTAAGCTACTTTGAGAGATTCCTATCACTTATAACTAAGGGAACCACTCTATGCATGGATTAAACAAAAGCAAAACAAAATGATAAAACTCTAAGGAACATATCTTCCAATCCATATGAGGAAAAAAGCAGCCAGTTTATCCATGTCCAAAGGCTGCCTCTGAAACTCTTCCCCAGGAAGAGTCTTCTGGTATCTCCCAGACAGCTGTACCACTTTGCTCATCTCCCACTAGCATCCACAATGGTGCTGTGCACTTACTTAACCACGCTGTTTCCCCCTACACTGAGGATCCCTCAGGGGCAGAGATGGGTATTTTATCCACTTCATCAACAATATTAACTGAGCACCTGTCAGTGGCTAGGAAGATGGCTGGGCCTTATAAAGTGGAGGACAAGACAGACAATAGCCCTAACCTCCCTAAACATTCATGCTGAGTGAAG
The DNA here is from genome assembly GCA_963574655.1 of Perodicticus potto. Lineage (NCBI taxonomy): Eukaryota > Metazoa > Chordata > Mammalia > Primates > Lorisidae > Perodicticus > Perodicticus potto. Next base: position 11,769 of record CAUYRH010106088.1, on the reverse strand, counting down.
GAGGCACAGAAAAAACAAGTGCTATGAAAATAAATAAGTTGTTGGGTGATGAAAAGCAACACAGAAAGCTTGAGAAGTGACTTTAGATAAACAGGTGGTCAAAGGTTACCAGACTGTTGAGTATCAAAGTGTGAGAAAGAACTTGCTAAGTCAAGGTCTGTGAGAAAGCACCTTCCAGGCAGAGGGAGGAAGGTCAGAGCCCCTCCAGGCGAGCTCGGCAGTGTGCTCAACTCTGCAAAACACACCCAACTCAATCTGCTAGAGCACAAAAGGTCGCTTTCAACTCTAAACCTGAGTCACTCTCTTCTTTTTAAGGGAACCCTTTTTGGTTCTAATCATAAATTCCGTTTCCAGAGAGCAGGAGAACAAGTAAATTCCTGTCAATCAGTGAATCTTATTTCTCTTTTAAAAATTTTGTATCTGAGACAGCCTGATCAGAGAGCAAATATGAATCTCCTGATGATGAGGAAACAAACTGGGGAAAAACACACACACACACACACACACACACACACACACGCACGCACGCACGCACGCACGCACGCAGCGAGGAGAATACAAAACATAAAGAAAAGACAGGAGACAGGTAGCTTTCAGAGGCTATCATCTCCCCAGGAGCACATTCCCTTGTATTTGACATTAACATTCTATTAACATTTCATGAGTGCATCAATATTCAATGAGGATGTGAGGTGCATACACTGTAGGTAGGATTACTGCTGCCAATAAATGTTTGAGAACCATTTCCCAGGCACAGTTTATTAGCAGGCACTAAATTAAGTAGTAATTTAAGTAATCAATATGTAAATCAGCTTGGAAAAGCCCTTCTCTTTATTTTTTAATGCACCATCTATCTTACCGTATTTACCTACCTAAAGAAAAATAAACCCTCCTTCTTGGCTGATTTCTGTTGCCAAGGCAGATAGGAATATTTAAAGCTACCAGGAGAAGGTTTAAAATCAACATTCTGACAGAAATATTTTAGACAAGACTAGGATTATGAATGTTACTCATTAGAGTATTACTATAGTGAGAGATGATTCTTAAATTAGAGAGTAGCTTTTTGTTATTAACCACCAATATTTCTCCATTCAATTTTGATATTCTGATGTTAACCTTGTCTATCCAAGACATTTTGAATAGCTCCATTTGGAAATAAAAGGCATATTTTTTCATCTTTATTTTCTCCTCACTCCTCAGTTTTAAGAGCAAGTATACTATAAAACCACAATGGAGGTCTAAAGCCTGCTGTTAGCACTTATCTTGGAATGACATAAGCCAAAAGAAGTAGTGACTCTTTGCCATGTTTTATAAAAACCAAAACGCCAGATATCTGTGCAATAGAAAGCATATTTTATAAAATACTTTATAGTTTACAGGGTACATTTATACATTCTCTCTCAACTAATCCCCAGTAGGTCCATAAGATTTTTAAAGTAGGTATTATTATTCTTTCAAGAAGGCTGATACAATGACCAGGCTCACACCTATAATCGCAGCACTCTGGGCGGCCAAGGCAGGTGGATTGTTTGAGCTCAGGAGTTAGAGACCAGCCTGAGCAAGAGCGATACCCTATCTCTATTAAGAATAGAAAAACCAGGTGGGCTTTGTGGTAGGCACCTGTCGTTCCAGCTACTCGGGTGGCTAAGGCAAGAGGATTATGTGAGCCCAAGAGTCTGAAGTTGCTGTGAGCTGTGATGCCTGGGCAATCTACCTAGGGCGTTAAAGAGAGACTCTGTCTCAAAGAAAAAAACAATGTTGAAACAAAAGGTAGTGACTTGATTAGATTCCAGAGCTGGCCTCTGTCAGTCCTGGAGTTCAATTTTTAAGGTCTTCAATGACCAAATCTCTCCTTGGCCCTTTACAGCCTACAAATTGGCTTCACATACGTACATAGTACCATAAAACTCAATGGATTTCATGACTAATGAGGCTCAGGGAAATTTCCTCAATTTTCTGTCTCACTGAAGTGAGTCTATCGATCCCAGCCCTTCCTACGCAAAGCTATCAGGTTCTCTCTCATTTCATTTATCCCCTGAAGATTGGTGACAGTTCTCTCAGGGTGAATGACCGAAGCTTCTGTGGCATGTCGTAGACTTCACTTCCATAACTTCCGGGCTCCCCTCGGCATGCTCCACATTTCTTATTGTTTTCTCATCGTGCAGAATAGGAACCTATTTGGCTTGGGCAGGACAGTAAGTGCTGAGGACAGTGCCAGGCCAACTCAAGATCCCACCCCTTCTCGGGCTCTTGCGTCCTCTCCCTTAGCGTTATGCCACTGTCTCACACTCGACTGGCTGTCTCTGATTCTCTCTTCCAGTTTCTGCTGAAGCTTTCCCCATTGGGGCTGAGTGTGCTCCATTCTACGACTCTTGCAGCCAGTGCTGGAGCAAGCTTTGAGGGCTTCTCCCTGGCCCTTGCATTCACGGAGGCTTCTCTTCCTCTCTGAACAAGTTCACGCTGCTTTGACTCAGATGAGGGTCAGATGAGGTAGACTGGTCTCCTCGGAGGAAACACCGAGGGCATGTGTGAGGTCGTACTGTGTTCTCTCCAGAGAGAAGGGGCTGCCAGCATCGCCTTAATTCTGACAACACTACAACCAGAAGCATCGATGATGTGCAGATCCTGGGAAAAGAGGCCGAAACCCAGCCCAGACTCTCACAGGGCACTGCATTTCTTTGTGAGGTACAAAGACGTTACATAAAGCTCACTTCATGAGAGTGCTGTGCCCGTCTAGCCACGTACCAGTTAGTGCTGATCACCCCTGTATCGCCTTCCCTCTTCCTGTTCCTCTGCCAACATTTCTACCCAATACTTTTACCTGCAGCTAAGCTAGAATCACAACTGCAGTGAGACTGGCTCTCTGACGACGGGCCTCTGCGGAGTCACGAAAGTAAGACATGCTTGACCTTTTAGCGTGAGAGGCATACAGACAAAGTAGCCGCCTCATCTACTTACACCAGAAATGCAAAACAGGAAACCCCATGTCCTCAGGTTCAAGCAGGATTGTCCCGTAGGAACACAGGGTGGTACTCACATGGAGAAAGAGGAAGGACCCCAACAATCAAGTCACTGCATGGCATATGTCTGGCAATAAAGTCCCCAAACTCAGCATTTCCAGCACCATAGGACACCCATCCTCAGAGCCCTTATCCTCACAGGCCTGTCTACTGACCCCCTGGAGAGAAACGCCGATCTTCTCACTTGCTAAACCAATGAATAAACAAACACCTTGTCTGTATCAATAGGGTCCCCCACACTCCAACAAAGAAGTAGTTTTCCTTAGTAACATACTTGGGAAACACCCCAAAATAAAGCTTTTGTCCTTAGATCCCATCACCGTGACCCAAGACCTATCCAAGGTCAAAGAATAAGCCCAGTTTTGCTTCCTCTCACAGAGACTTGAAAGCAACACAGCACTCGCTTCCCTTGTGTTCTCCCTTGGTACCATGATGGGGATGATCAAGTCCAAGAACACCAAAGACAAGCATCAGAAAGATGCTTCCTCAAAAGGTTGCTGTACAGAGAAGCTGCACAGGAGGTTGAGTGTGATCATGAAGTTTAAGCAACTCCATGGAATTAAACAAGCATGCCAAAGCCCTAATAGGATGATTTTAAATGGACAGAAAAAGAACACTAAAATCACAGAAAGGATGCTAAGCAGGAAAACAATTTGAAACAACTCAGAACCATAGACTGCTAGTCCTCAGGCTCCACCTATGAGGGAAATGAACCCCAAAGTAAATAAACCTAAGAGAACAAAGCTTTAAGGATGCAGGCAAGATGGCAGCAAAAGACCAAGAGCACGCTTATCTCCCTAGCCTTGGGCTTTGTAACTATTGCCTCATTCCACACACGTGTACTAACACACGACAGAAATACCACATCCGCCCACTTTACAGAAGGGCAAATGGAGGCAAAGAGATGTGCAATTGGTCTAGGGTCACAAAGCACAGCAACAAATAGACCCAGCCTGGGAAGTGAGGTGGCCTTACCCCAGAGAACATATTCCTGGTCACCGAATCTCAGGGAACAAGTAGAGGATGAAATATATGATGGTAATAAAGCTATGCACAGGAAAGCCCTTCACACAGTAACAGCAGAGTGGACAGCATTGTGGTTCTACGCAGAAACAAACTTCCTGGACCTCTCTTTACCAGACGAAGTCTCGTTCTTGCTGACTTTGTGCATGTTTCTTAACTTCAGTTTTCTCTTGTGAAAATGGGGGCAGGAACACCTACCCAGCAAGGGCCACAGAGTAAGTGAAGAAGTACAATAGGGATAATGATCTCCTTGGCACCCAAACACAGCAAGCACTTGGCGATGGAGATGACTGATACCACTGTTACTGTTATAATTACGAATACATGAACTCTGTTCCAAGGTGTCACCACCTGTACTTCGAAATATTCTTATAGCTCTAGGACAAACCTGTTAAAAAGAACAGAAAGCAAAACACAACTGCTGTAGAGGATTATTATTTTTGCTCTTTGGTAAGGTAAGGACTCAGGTGGAGTAAATATTATATCTGACTTAGATGGGTTTCCTGAAGTTTTTTTACCTTCTCTTTAGAAACATGGCTCTTGAACATCCATGTGCATCAGAATCATGGATGGCTTGTTCAACACTGATGAACAAGTTCAGCCACTGATGGGTGGCTCCCTTAGGGTTAGATTGAGTAGGTCTGAGATAGAACCCAAGAAAATAAGCAGTTCAATAAACCAAATCCTAAATTTTTCTGAGATAATGGGAGAGGATTGTGGGTGAAAGCATTAAAAAAATAACCAAGTTGACCACTAGTGTAATTTACCACCAGGGAAAAGAACACCCAGAGTGTGCAAACCAAACCCACCCTGAGATATCCCCCAACCCAGTGAGAATGGCCCACATCACAAAGTGCCAAAGCTGCAGACGCTGGCAGGGGTGTGGAGAGAATGGAACACTTTCACACTGCTGGTGGGATTGCAAACTAATACAGCTTCTTTGGAAAGAAGTATAGGGAATCCTCAAAGAATTCAAATCAAACCTTCCATTTGATCCCACAATCCCATTACTTGGCATCTACCCAGAAGAAAAAAAAAGTCATTTTATCATAAGGACAATTACACTGTATTGTTTATCACAGCTCAACTTACAATAGCAAGATATGGAAACAACCTAAATGCCCACCAACTCAGGAATGGATTAACAAACTGTGGTATATGGATACCATGGAATGCTACCGGGCCATTAAAAAAAAGATGGAGACTTTACATCTTTTGTGTTAACCTGGATGGAGTTGAAACACATTATTCTTAGTAACGTATCCCTAGAATGGAAAAGCAAATATCCAATATATTCAATACTAATATGAAGCCAGTAGACAAACCAACACACACCCACACAAGAGAAACCTCAATTTAATTCAAGTTGGGGGGAGGGGAGCTTGGTGTGCTCCCACCTAATGTGTACAAGGTAAGAGTACAGGGTACATCTCCTGGGAGCAGGACACAACTACAACAGGGACCCTACCTAATAGATGCAAACATTGTAACCTAATCATTCGTACAATCATATTAATCTGAAAACAACGATGACAACAATAACAACAACAACGAAAACAAAAGAAAGAACACCCACAGCAGAGTTTGCAAAAATTAAAGAGCTGTTATCAAGGCCCAAAGAACACTGCATCCCAGGAAAAGAAGAAAAAGAATGCACAAGAGGTCAGATTGGTGAAAAAAATAAAAGTAGAGAATGCACACAGGGAACCACGATAAATAACAATCTGGACAATAGGAGGAACGGTATAAAGCCCAGCTAATGAGGTGAAATGTTTCCAGAATAAAATTAGGCCATCGCACATCCAGAGGGATAATAAAGGCCATAAATATAAAATGGCAAGGAATTGACTGGGTAATGGTGTAGTAATTAAAGCCTGGAGGTTCATAATAGACCTCAAATTGAACATTAATCAACCAAAAAGAAATGTTCCCTGCACTTTGATATAGTGCAACAAAAGCAGGACAAGTGACACACACAGAGCAGTTGTGGCCACATTCTGCTGAAAGGCCCTCCCTGTGAGTATCAAGTTGAGTAGCACAAAGAGGGGAAAAGGCCGAATCGCCGCAGGGATGACTTGTGTCGGTGCCTGCACAGCGGCCACAACAGCTCTGAGGGGTGCCAGGAAGGGGCCCTGCTGCCTGTGCAAAGGCCAGAGGGCAAATTCCCAGCCGCTTCCCTCATCTAAAGACATTCCTCTTTATGCCAGTACTTGTGTTCCTGGGCCCAAGGACGGGACAGGTGTGGTGGGCACCTGTAGGCATCACTACAGGTCTCTATTTAAAGCAGCAGTTCTCTGACTTCAGCTTCTATTAGAATCCTCTGCAAGCTTATTAAAACATAGATTACCCACCCCCAGAATTAGGATTCAGTTATTTTCGAGTGGACTCGAGAAATGGCATTTGGAAGAAGTTCCTAGGTATCCTGGATGCTGCTAATTTGGGACCAGACTTTGCAGAACCACTGATTTAAAGGCATACTCTGTGTCTATTATGCCTAGTTCCCACCATTCGCAAACCTTCTGTTTTTAAAGACAAGCAAAGCAATGGGAATAGGTGAAAAAAAAATAAATCTCGTCTGTTTGGTTCTGTTTTACTGTGACTAATAAAAAAAAATCATTAATAAAAGTTAAAAAGAGAGAACGCAGAGTGATGGTTGCCAGGCGCTGAGAAGAGAGAAGGGCACAGTGGCTCATGTCTGTAATCCCAGCACTCTGGGAGGCCAAGGCAGGTGGACTGCCTGAGCTTAGGAGTTTGAGACCAGCTTGAGCAAGAGCAAGACCCCATCTCTACTAAAGATAGAAAAATTAGGCGGATGTTGTGGTAGACCCCTATAGTCTCAGCTACTCAGGATGCTGAGACAAGAGGATTGCTTGAGCCCAAGAGTTTGAGGTTCTTGTGAGCTAAGATAACACCACAGCACTCTACTAAGGGCCCAGGATGACAGAGTGAGACTCTGTCCAGAAAAAAAGAGCTATGGGGTTTGCCTTTGGGATGATGATAATGTTTTAGAAATAGACAGAGGTGGTGGTTATACAATGCTCAGTGAATAGTTTACTTTAAAATGGTTAGTTTAATGGTATGTGAATTTCACCTCCATTTAAAAAGAGTTAAAACATATCAAACAATTACCATGTGCAAACTATCAAGCATTTAGCTCAACTGGTCCTCACAAGCCACTGAAGCAGGATTTACATTTTACACGTGAGGAGGCTATGCCATGGAGCCTAAGTCACTTGGATGCTATTTAGAAGACTCTGTTAGGGTTTGGATAACAATATCCCCTCCAAAATTCATATGGCAACATAATTCCCAATGCAATAAGAGTCAGAGGTGTGGTCTCTGGGGAGTAGTTAAGTCATGAGGGCTCTGCTCTCATACTCCCACCTCGTGAGGACGCAACATTCCTCTCCAGGAGGGTGTAACACCAGGACACCAGCCTGGAAGCAGAGCGTGGCCCTCGACAGACAGAAGTTCTGCTGATGCCTTGATTTTGGACTCTCCAGTTCCCATCTCAGAACTGTAAGCAATTTCTATTGATTTTAAATTACTCGGACTGCAATATTTTATTAAAGGTGATAATGCAGAAATGGAGAACCAGATAGATACTTTAGGCGATAGTGCAAAAATGGTCCATGATGGGAGTCCTCGAAGACAGGGCCTTGAGTGTGGAGGGAAGCAATGAGTGAAGGCTTACAGAGTCCTGTCCTGTCTATCGATGCAGAACTTCTCCTCTGCATTTGCTTTTGAAAGTTCACATTTTATTTTACATACAATCCTAGCCTTTGTCAAACTTTAAAGTACTCACAGATCACTTAGATTCTTGTCAACATTCAGATTTTGATTCAGTAAATATAGGCTGGGGCCTGAGGTCCCACATGTCTGATAAGCTCCCAGATGATGCTAATTCAAGTTCAAGTTGAACAAGGTCCAAGTTCAAGGTCCACATTTTGAAAAGTAAGGGACAGCTTTCATAGAACTATCTTCTGAAATCCAGCCCTAATCTTCCTCATATCCCTGCAGTAAATACATCACCTTGTGATGGATTCACCCAATCCACTCAATCCATTTTTAAGCATTTACTATCCCTGAACAACTTGAAACAAGGGGCAGGATTTGTAGGATGGGTAGACTTTTGCTTCCTTTTTGGCACTTCCATGTTGTTTGTGGTTTTCACAGGGAAGTGTCACTTTCTGCAGGGAAGGTACACGTGAGAGGCTGGGCAGGGAGGGGGGCTTCATCCAGAAGAGGGCAAGCCTTGAGTGCAGCCTTAAACTGATGCCCTGAGACATCTTTTTAACATCCAATACCACAAGAATGTAAGAAAGATTAATTACTACTGAGAAATGGATGCTGAGTGAAGGCAGAGAAGCCCTCCTCATCTTTGGCAATATTAGCAATAAATCTCAAGATCACAGGGCAAAATTTTGACTCACTCAACATTACATGACTGAATATAAATGCCTCCCATCTCCTTCAGCGGAGACAAAAGCAAAGACATCGAGATGTTTGCCTTGTCTGACAGTCACCGTTGGATGAAAAATTAAGCTTGACATTTCTCAAGCCCTGATTTCTTACCGAGAAACTGTCACTACTGTCTGAATGCTTATTGCAGTCTTAAAGCAAAGCTGCCCTCCACAAATATTGTCTGAAACAGATTTGAATAAAACTCGCTTTACTAAATCAACACATGCCAGGAATGCTAATGGCAAAATGAATGACTCTAACTCAGCTCCCACCTCATTTTCTCCCTTAGCTCACAGGTATAAAAATTCACTCTAGTTTGGGAGAATGGACTTGAGAAGATAGAGAGGTGAGGAAGGAGAATTATTTCATAGTCTCCTCTTCTGGGCACATAATAAATTGGCCATCTCGGGAACCTATTTCCAAACAACAAACGTTAAGTTTCTGATTATGCACATAGGAAATTAGCCACAATGGAAAAATTATTGATTGAAATCCAATTAAGAAATGTGGCTGTAAGTAGTTTTACTTGATGGTAGAGATATTTGAATAGGAAAGTTTTTTTTTTCTATTGAATCCAGCTTTTTAAATAGAACTCACCTCAGTACATCATAAATCTTTGCTCCTCCTGCTAAGGATGGGATCCCCCTTCTTTGGGGCTGGGTGCAGATGCGTTTGCCCCTGTGGAAACTGCTTCCCCGGCATCCCCGCCCCGCACTGCCCCTCCAGCACCTGTCACAGTTTCCTTCTCTGTCACTTTCTTCAAAAAATCTTGTGTAATTCTTTCCTCTAAAATCCAACAATCTTATGTCTCTTTCTTACAGCCCCAAAGTGTGCTCGAGTATCTGCATCTCCCCTTTCCTGATGAGGTCAGGCCGTGTCTCCCTCACCTGTGACTCTCCGACACTGCAGCTGAGTCTCCCATATAGTAGGTGCTTATTAATGAAGTAGCTACTGAACGAGTGAACGATCAGTACAGGACGTGACTCTGACCTCTGGTTTGGCTGGCAGTGTCCATGGAGGCTTCAGCCAGCATCTCTGTCCCTTACATGGACATCGACTTTTAACATGAGAGCTTCCCTAATTTATTATTTCTACACATTCAAATGAGTGGGAGGTGAGTCACAACCATGCTCTGATTCCCTGGCACCCATATTCCCCGTTCTATCTCCCCTATGGATTTAATCAGGAGCAAGGGCTTATCTTTGCATCCGGGACCTCCTAGCCCACCCTTCTGGACCCAGAGGCTCCTCTGCAGTTGGGGCAAGTATTTGCACACAGACTCAAAGCTGTGCGGGGAAAACTCATTTGGAAACTCTCTGTGTGGACTGCATGTGCCTCATGTGCCCTCAGGGATGAGGTGGCCACGTGGAAGGAAAAACTCGGAAGCAAATCTCCGTGGGCCAAAGCCCATATTTCAAAGGACTGTTCAGGGAAACTGTGCCTTCCACCTTCCCTGTGTACTGTGAAAATAAACATTTACAGAATGCTGGAGTGTGTGAAAAATATCCTTCCTTGTATGTTTATGGAAAACACTTGGCAAGTTATTTGCTATAAATGCTTCCTGTAAAGGCTGTGAGAAGCAGCAGTCAAATGTATGAGATGACAGGGAACTAATTCCCATAGCAAAGGAATGTCCCTCTCCACATACCCCACAAGCTGCCTCCCGTCACCTACAAACCCAGGAATCTGGGTGCGGGATGGTGGGGGCAGAGAAGGGCTGTTCAGCAAAGTGGCCTTCAGAATGGCACCGCATGCTGGAGCACAGGGAGAGAACCCCCCCACCCCATGTTTCCCAGGTGATAATACCCCAGTAGCATTTCCTTCCCCTTTGCACGTATTGGTTAACAGCTCCCATTCCAAGGCTCCTGTTCCAGCTGGAAACATGTCCTCAACACCCACCTGTTCTCCCTGCCTAAAGACTGGCCCACCTCTCAGTTAACTCTAGGATGCTTTCAGGTGGCAACTGAAAATGGAAAGCAAGAGACTCAAAAATATTTCTTTAGAACAAGATCAATGGGACATTTCATTCCTCAGTAACTGACAAAGACCTCTGATGATATGAATGGAAAGGGGAAGAAAACATTGCAAGGTCAAAGCCATGAGTGCTGCGGTTCTCCCAGGAAGCAATGCTGGCCACCTCCAAACTGCCCTCTGGAATGAACTGAGCCCTCTTCTGCCACCTGAGGTACAGGGTGGGGACCACGGAGAGGCCGGCTCTTGGTTCCCAGTGGGCCTCCATGATAAGTTGGAAATATCAGGGAGATCATTTATCTCACATACATTATATACCAAGAAGAGTTTACTTTTTTCTTCACTTGAGAATTCTTCCAAAAAAAAAGACACAAATCCCACGTGCTATGTATGCCATGGTAAAGAGGCCCAGCTGCCCGCGGTGGGCCCTCACTCACCACTTTGACTCTGGGATGTCTCCCCCTTTGCCCCAAACCCCTCACATCTGCACCTTATTGGAGACTAATGACAAATAGTCTTACACGGCGAATTTTATGCTGATCTTAAAAATATATCCTTTAAATACATTTCTAGAAATGGAAATGTTAAGTCAGAAGACCTCAACACTTTTGCCACTTAAAATATATCAATAAACCATCATCCAAGAAATGTGTCATTTCACATTCTCCCTCTAGGATCACTTCACTGGCTCATCTGGACTTACAGGGGGAAAGGAAGAGCTATGAGTCCTGGGCCTTCTCTCCTCAGGAGAGAAAGAAGCCGCTTTGGGGCTCCCAGCTCCCCTGACCCTGCTGTAGGCCTCCCCAGGCACAGACTCGCATGGTCACCCCTAACCCCGAAAGAGCCACAATTTCCTCTCAAAGCTGCTGCCCCATTTCCATGGCTGAGTGTAGTGGTAAGGATAGGGGATTTCAATGTAGGCTCTTGAGGGAAGAATTCCTAATCAAATACCTATTTATAAGGGCAAAGAATTAAGAGAATTTTGAATTCTGAGTAGCTGATCAGTTACTTTGCACCCCTCCCGGCACTACCACCACATCCCACTGGAGTCAGTTGCCAATTGACGATGGGGGACCTCTCTCAGCCTGCCCACAATCACCTTCTGACAGCAGGTTCCTTGGAGTTCTTGGTCCAGCTCAGGCTCCTGCCCTCAGAGTCAGCAGGAGAGAAAGAGTGAGAAGTGAGGCTACTGTGGGCAATTGCAACAACAACAAAAATAAATAAATGGGACTTAATTCAACTGAAAAGCTTCTTTTATAGCTAAGGAGACAACAACAAAAGCAAACAGATA
>CAUYRH010106086.1:0-20010 GCA_963574655.1 Perodicticus potto | reverse complement strand
GCTCTCACCCTGGAGAGAGTGCCGTGGCATCATAGCTCACAGCAACCTCCAATTCCTGGGCTCAAGTGAGTCTCCTGCCTCCGCCTCCCAAGTAGCTGGAACTACAGGCGCCCGCCACAACGCCCGGCCATTTTTTGGTTGTAGCTGTCATTGTTGTTTGGCGGGCCCGGGCTGAATTCGAACCCACCAGCTCAGGTGTACGTGGCTGGCGCCTTAGCCCGTTGAGCCACAGGCACCAAGCCAACCTTGTCTTTCTTATTCCATTCTTCTCTCGCTGCTCCAGCTTGTTCCTTGCACACACCACGCTCCTCCCATTCCACAGCCATTGGGGTTGCTGCTCCTCTTCATGGAGACGAGGCTGGTTCCCCTGGGGATGTGTCAGGACTGCTGGATCTGCAACAGAGCCTTTCACCTCTCCACCCACACAGTTACTGTTACATCATTCCACTTCCTTCATCACTCTTACCACAATGCGACATAACGTGTTCCATTACTGCCTACTTTATTCATCTATCTCTCGCCACCTCAAGAGGATGTAAGTTCTATGAGAGTAGCGACCTTGCCTATCTTTCCTGCTGAGTCCCCAGACCCAGAGCAATGACTACTCAAAGTGGGCTCTCGATGCCTACATGATGAGTGATCTAATGAATGAGTAAGCCGCTAATCAACCAGCTGACAGCCCCTTTTTACTTTAAAAATAACCTACTATCGAATGTCCTCTCTCCAATAATTTACCACTAGTAATTTTTTTAAAAAGAGCTGCAGGAAGCAGAGTAGGGGAAAGATGCTTGTTCATTGGTTGAGTCGAAAGGTGAGGAAAAAAACTTTTGCCCACCTTTCTTCTTACCAGACAAATAGTTGTCAGGGATTCTTGTGAACCTGTATGTTTGCACCGTTACTCCGAGGTTCTACTGAGAGTTGAAGACCGTTTGTTTTGCAGCTTGTATTGGCACCTGTGCTGCAGGCCAATCCTATCCTCATGCAATTCTTTTAACAGAGAAAACCCAAGTGGAGTATGAGGAACCCAGAAATATTTTCACAAACTGTGTTTCCTATCAGCATCAATCCTGTATTTCAAAAGGAAAATGTAATATTCCTTTTCTTTATTGGGATAATAGAAGTCAGGGCCTCCTGCTGACTCCAGCAATTATGCCTGGAAATCCGAATGGCCATGAGCGTTGGTGCCTCTTTTTAGCAGTCTCTCACATTCACAGTAGCTGTTGCCCTGACCCCTATGTATGCTGTAAATTAAATGATTTGAGAAGATTTATATTAAGATCTACAAGTTAAAACAAAATATTTAAAATCGTGTCTACAAAAGGATCAATACTGTATGATTCCACTTATGAGATACCTAGGGCAGGCAAATTCGTGGAGACAGAAAGTAGAACGGGGTTGGCAGGGGTGGGAGGAGGGAGAATGGGAAATTGCTGTTTAATGGGTGCAGAGAAATTACTGTTTAATGGCAGATAACTAAGTGCTAGAGAAGGGTGACGGTGACAGTGGTACAGCAATGTGAATATACTTAATATCACTGACTTTACATCTAAAAATGGATAAAGTAGTATAAAGTGTCTCCCTATTGAGTCCGCTGCACTACAAAAAGTCCTGACTGGCCAGTGGAATTGGACAGCACTGCCTTTCCACCCCAGGAGACTGAGTAAAGGCCTGCAAAAGTGTCCAGATGCTCGTCCCTGGGAGCTGTGAATGTCACCATGCAGGACAGAATGGACTCAGCAGATGTGACTAAGGATCTTGAGATGGGGAGATAAACCTGGATTATCTAGATGGGCCCTAAACATAAACACATCTCTTTATTTTTTTTTTTTTGTAGAGACAGAGTCTCACTTTATCGCCCTGGGTAGAGTGCCGTGACGTCACACTGCTCACAGCAACCTCCAGCTCTTGGGTTTAGGCAATTCTCTTGCCTCAGCCTCCTTAGTAGCTGGGACTACAGGTGCCTGCCACAGCGCCCGGCTATTTTTTTTTTTGCAGTTCGGCTGAGGCCGGGCTTGAACCCACCACCTTCGGTATATGGGGCCGGCGCCCTACTCACTGAGCCACAGGAGCTGCCCAACACATCTCTTTATAAGAAAAGCCAGGCCATGGTGCGTGCCTGTAGTCCCAGCAACCTGGGAAGATGAAGCGGGGGGTGGGGGGGTGGTGTGGTGACTTGAGCCCAGGAGTTCAAGACCAACCTGGGCAATTCAGCAAGACACACCCTTCCACCTGTGTCAAAACAACAACAACAAGGTAAAACGTAATTAGGGAGAAAAGAAAAAGAGGCAGCGGGAGATTTGACACAGGAGAGAAAAAAAGGCCTGACCTGGAAGCGGAGAGAAGAGCTGAGGCAGAGAGATGGACGCCGTGCCGCCGGCTTTGAGGGCAGAGCATGGGGACACGGGCCAGGAATGTGAGGAGTGAGGCTGTACAAGCTGGAAAGGACACAGAAACAGAGTCTTCCCTAAAGCCTCTGGGGGGAGCACAGACGTTTCCACACCTTGATCTCAGTCCAGGGAAACTGATTTCACACCTAGGACTTCCAGAACTTTAAGAGAATAAATATGTATGGTTTTTAAAGCACCAAGTTTATGGTCATCTGTTGCAGTGGAAATGAGAAACTAATATACACGTATGTGATGTGATGCTCTTATATTTACTTACTTACTTAAACAAATATATTTTAGTAGTAAAACTTGTCTTTGATAGAAAATACCATTTATTAGGCAAACTCCCATTTTTCTCTTAGGAAGCTTTGCATTGAAGGTGTTAAGTGATACTGCCATCTCAGAGCGATAATCCAATAAGTCTATTTGGAAATTTGATTTTTAAGATGCTCACCAAAAAAACCACTAGAAGCAAACTATTCCTAACCTGTTTATCACCCACAATATCCTGATGGATTCCAAAAGGCATTTAAAACCAAAATTAGATTTTCTTTTAGATAGAAAGGGCAAACAGCACATCGTTAAACTCCCTTAAATTTGCATTCATTCTGGGTTGAACCCTGACACACAGGTATGAACAGTTTCTATGATGAGGGAACATTAAGTGAACAGACCTTTAGTTCCCAGAGAAATGCCAAATACCCTCCTAAGCCTTGGAAAAGCAACGTGAAATCCATCCTAAATCACCGTGGAGAAGCCCCAGCACTAAAGACACCCTTCAAGCGTGTTCAGTATTCTCCACGTAAGCCTTTGATGCCTTCATGAACATCTGAAATGGTAATATTTCAGGAACAGATGGAGCTTTCCGTGCTGAATTCTGGAATTGTTATGCACTTGTGTTTATCGCGTTTGTATTGGTGACTCCTGGGTGCAACCCGGGAACTTGTTAGATCCAGCCAGCCACTCTTTCGGTGCCACCAGCAGTGCGGCGGCTCACGGCAGGACTCTTCCCTCTCTCCCTCCTCCCAGGAGGAGCCAGAAAATCACTTCATTCTCCAAGCTCTGCTCTTCCCCTGGGAAGCCTAACATGAGGACTACACAGGTACGTATAAAATGCTGATATTCAATGGGGAATCTAATATATAATAATGAGCCTCTAGCAAATAACTACGCTAGGCAAATTTTATCTCCTAATATCACTCTAATATGTTCCCTTCTATTTCCACATCCATTGTCCAAGTTTATTTCGCATCTGGTATATCGTGAGAGTCCCTTAACTGGTCTCCCTTCATCCCTCCTTGACTTTTTTTTTTTTTTTGTAGAGACAGACTCTCACTCTATCACCCTCCGTAGAGTGCTGTGGAGTCACAGCTCACAGCAACCTCCACCTTTTAGGTTTAAGCGATTCTCTTGCCTCAGCCTCCCAGGTAGCTGGGACTACAGGTGCCCGCCACAGCGCTCAGCTAATTTTTGATGCAGTTCAGCCGGGACCAGGTTTGAACTCGCAGCCCTTGGGGCTGGCGCTCTACTCGCTGAGCCACAGACTCTTTTTAATTCCTTCTCCATTGAGCAGCCTTAAACTATCTGTACTAAATGTGAATCTGAACACATCGACTTATTCCAAATCCAGCTTAAAACCCTTCCTTGGCTTCTCACTGCTCTCAGCAGTAAGATCACAATTCTCACCAAGGCCCATATGGGCCCTCGAAGGCTGACCCTAGGGTCCTTCCTTCCCTTTTTGTCTCATCCCACGGGCTTTCTGCCCTTGGCAGCACTGGGTGCCTTTGGTGCCCTGAAAGTGCTGAGTTCCCACACATTCCAAGGCCCGTCTGCTTGAGGACTTGGCCCCAACCATCACTCCCGCTCTTTGCTGGGCTAATTACCAACGACAGAGGAGTTTTGAGGACTAAACAGTCAATATTTTTAAAGCCCTTAGAGCACCATCTGGGACTGAGTGAGGCCTTTTAAAAATTGATCTTTGTTATTTGTATTAGTACTGTTACTCATCCAGATGACTGAATATGGAACTCAGTCCCATAGATTTCCTGAGTCTCCATCTAGGTTGGGTTCCTTGCTAATGCACTCACAGAACTGCGTCCTAGGGATTCTGCCTCGCTTTGTAATTATGCCTTTGTTTATGGGGTCACTTAAGCCCACCTCCCTCGTTAGACTATAAAGTCCAAGAGATCAGGGATGATGTTTTTCATCACTCTTTTACCCATGGTGCCTGGTCCTAGTAAAGGTTAAATATGGTGTTGTTGAATAAACGCATAGTACTATGTTGTGTATAAATGGCTAGACTAATTTAGAATATAGTGTTAGAAGGGCACGGTGGCTCACACCCGTGATCCTAGCACTCTGGGAGGCTGAAATGGGCTGATTGCTTCTACTAGAAGAGTAGTTTTTCTCTACTAGAAATAGAAAACTAGCCAGGCCTTGTGGCGGGAGACTGTAGTCCCAGCTACTTGGGAGGCTGAAGTGAGAGAATCTCTTGAGCCCAAGAGTTTGAGGTTGCTGTAAGCTGTGATGCCACTCTACCCAGGGTGACAGAGTGAGACTCTGTCTCAGAAACAAAAAAAAAGAAGAAAAAAAAATATATATGTAGTGTTAATACGTAGACTCGTGGCAGACAATTCACTCAGAGGAAGCCTGGAAAAGGACATCAATATGCCACCATAATGTTTTAGAATAAACTGTCCAACTTTAGGGTTCTACAGCAAAACATTGAGTGATTTTGAAGGTCATAGGGTAAGCGCCCCTCATTGACTCCACCACAAGTGCAGATCAGCTGGACTTGGACATGAGTTGAGTACACACCTGTTCCACATGCCTCTCATCCCTGCCAGACCAATGGCTGCCTGGGACCATGACTTCTCAGGTGGGCCCCTCCAGCACAAGATCCAAGTCCAGTGTGCAAGCACATGTAAAGCTCACAGCACATCTAGCCCCAGTCCCTTGGAAAAGCAGGTTACAAGGCCAAGTCCAAAGTCAACAAGAAAGACAAGTATACTCTGCCCACAGTGCAAAGGGAGAATATAGATAATCGTGCAGCAGAGCAATTGGATCTGAGATACAATGAGATGCCAGGGCCACTGCCAGCTTGGGAAGACACACTGTAATTAAGAAGTCACTATTGGCTTGGCGCCTGTGGCTCAAGCTTCTAAGGTGCCAGCCACATACACTTGAGCTGGCGGGTTCAAATCCAGCCTAGGCCCGCCGAACAACAATGACGGCTGCAACCAAAAAAAAATGGCCTGGCGTTGTGGCGGGTGCCTGTAGTCCCAGTTACTTGGGAGGCGGAGGCAGGAGACTCGCTTGAGCCTAGGAGTTGGGGTTGCTGTGAGCTGTGATGCCACAGCACTCTATCCAGGGGTACAGCTTGAGGCTCTGTCTCAAAAAAAAAAAAGAAGTCACTGTGCACAGAGAAGACAACAATTTCAAATACAAGTCCCAAATTCTAAGTCACAAATAGGAGCCACCACTAAAAATTGATTTACAATCAAGATGCTTCTCACTTTGGCAACTCTGTAGCATCCCCCAGGGTGAGTAACAGCTGAGATTTATTCTGCTGTGGTAGTGAATGCCGAGGAAGCCTATTCCATGACTGAGCCAACACGAGTAAACATGCAAGGGGAAAAAGGCAACACTGGAGAGAGAGAAGATATTAAGTGCAGTTAGGGCAATAGAGTTACAGATAACTTTTCAATGATGCTTTGAAAATTTTTTTATTACCGTTTTATAATCTCCCACTTCAAATAACAAAGATGCCTTTTTAAAGTTTCACATGACTATGCAGTAAACATCCTACCCACTCTCCCACCTCCAACCATAAGTAATTTTTGAAAAAAATGTGAACCTGATCATGGTTGCATTCTACTAAAACCTCTTCAAAGGCTTCCTGTTGCTCTAAGGTTAAAATCCAAACTCCTTTCAAGGGTTTTCTAGAACCTTCTCAAGGGGCATCAGCCTCATTTCAGCATCCCCTTCCCGTTCTCTTTGCCCACCCCAGTGCTCAGTCGTTGACTGGGAGCAGCCCAAGAGAAGTGTAGTCTGGGGGAAATACATTGTGATGGATTTCAGGGGTAGCAGCTGAGATCATTAATCAATGATTAATTACACTCTGTGGAAGGAGATCTCAGAGGGACATGCCCACAGCCACCATAGCCCCTTAGTTTTTCTCTTCCTATCATTGTTATTATTACAAAAGTAGTACTAGTACATAAACACATATTCGCAAAAGTCTCCTTTATCCCTCCTCAGCTAACATGAAGCTGCTCCCTTCCTCAGAGGTAATTGCTGTTGACAGTTTGGTGTGTATGCTTTCAGACCTTTTTCTATGCTTTTTATGTTTATATGCTTGTATGTAGAGAAAGATTACATATAAAGGAGGATTTATTGGCTCGGCGCCTGTGGCTCAAGCGGCTGAGGCTCCAGCCACGTGCACCTGAGCTGGCGGGTTCGGGTCCAGCCCGGGCTCGCCAGGCAACAATGACGGCTGCAACCAAAACATGGCCGGGCGTTGTGGTGGGCGCCTGTGGTCTCGGCTGCTTGGGGGGCAGAGGCAGGAGACTCGCTTGGGCCCAGGAATTGGAGGTTGCTGTGGGCTGTGATGCCACGGCACTCTATCCAGGGTGACAGCTTGGGGCTCTGTCTCAAAAAAAAAAAAAAAAAGGAGGATTTATTTATTTATTTATTTTCTGAGACAGAATCTCACTCTGTTGCCCTTAGTAGAGTGCCCCAGTGGCATCATAGCTCACAGCAACCTCAAACTCTTGGGCTCAGGCCATCCCCTTGCCTCAGCCTCCCAAACAGCTGGGACTGTAGGCACCCACCACATCAGCCAGCTATGTTTTAGAGATGTGATCTTCGTCTTGCTCAGGCTGGTTCCAAACTCCTGAGCTTAATCCACCCGCCTCAGCCTCCCAGATTATAGACATGAGCCACCATGCCAGCAAGGATTTATTTTATATATTTTGCTTTTAATAAAATAATACATATTGTTCTGTTACATGAGTTTTCTTTCCTGTTTTCTTAAAATGAATCCACTTTAATACTTCCCAAACTTTAAAAAAAGTTCTATTTTATTTTTTACAGACACTGCTTATAGTGAATCTCAACTTTTTTTGATTTCTGAACCCAATTTACAGTCTTATACATCCCCTCTGGATTTTTTTTTTTTTTGAGACAGAGTCTCACTACATTGCCCTCAGTAGAGTGCTATGGTGTCACAGCTCACAGCAACCTCAAACTCCTGGGCTTAAACAATTGTCTTGCATTAGCCTCCCAAGTAGCTGGAACGACAGGTGCCCACCACAATGCCTAGCTATTTTGTGTTGCAGTTGTCATTGTTGTTTAGCTGGCCCGGGCCAGGTTAGAACCCGCCAGCCTCGGTTTATGTGGCTGGCGCCGCAACCATTGTGCTACAGGTGCTGAGCCTGGAATTTTTAAATTTTATCTTTTTTGTAGTTATATGATTAAGTGATTTTTTTTTTTAAGAGATGGGGTCTCTGTTGCCACAGCTGGAGTGTAAGCATGGCTCTCTGTAACCTTGAGCTCCTGGGCTCAAGGAATCCTCCCTCCCACCTTAACTTCCCAAATAGCTGGAACTTCAGGCATACACAACTGCACCTAAGAAGTGATTTTAAGTGAGAAAAATATTTTATTTTAGTTAGAAATTGTTAAAGATTATTTAAATAGAGTATGTAAAGATATATATTACATGACTATAAACTTTGGCATTTTCCCATTAATAAATGTCTAATGTAAAGTAATTGAGTGAAAAACATGATTTGATGACAAATTTTAAAATAACTATCCTTTGATTTTGGTGTGGAGACAAAACGTACATTAAAGGTAGTTAATACATCTATCTACATCTAATGTACATTACAAAGTGCCTTTAGGACTCTTTGAGATTCTTATCTTTTGTGCTAAAAATAGTTATATTTATTCATTATTTTATTTCTAAACAAGATGAAAAAGAGCTCATCCTACTGTTAGCAAGCACGGTCACATTGCCCATGCAGGTGATTTGAATTCTGCATAAAGGAAGAGCCACTTTGGATGTCATCATCATTCTGTTTTCCCTTTTGACCACTGGCTTTTGAGTAACTCGTGTTCATCTTGATGTGGACATTAGAATTCAGATCAAAGCCTTACAACGTACAGATGAGATGAAGAGCAACTTGGGGTAAATTGACATAATTACCATAATCTGGGGGCTCATTTTAATTTTGTTTTTCAAATTTATTACTCCCATGCTTTCCTCCTTTAAGGCAGTGTCCACTAAGAGCATAAACTAAGCTATCTGTGACTGTACAAACCGCCGTGGTAACCACTGCAGGTGGACTCTGTGGGCGCTGAGGCAGCAGTGGGCGCCTCTGAATACCCACACTCCCTGGACATCATTGCTGACCTTGGGAGCCGCTGCTCTCACTGTTCCATTTCAAAGGGAGAGTTTATTTTTAAAATTACTTTCCTTACTGATGCTAGAAAAACAAGTGTTTAAAGTAAATTATTTTTGCCACCTCTAATGTTGTCAACTACAAAAAACAACTTTGAGCATCCCAGAAAATGCACCTCTGCCAGTGGGAAATGCCACACAGACCTAGTATTTGCTGCGTGACACTCATGGTGCAGATGCGCCGTAACTGAGTTGGCCAAATCCACAGGGCCTTTCACAGCACAAATATTCCAGGATCCCATTGTGCTAAAATGGAGCTTAAAGCACAAGTAGTTAAGTTCAACGCCTGGAGACTCCAGTTCCATATCCCATGACGGCCTGCATTTCTCACATGATTTTCTTATTTTAAGTAAAGACCTGGATGTTGGGAAAGGCTCAATTCCCTTAAACAAACTACTCAATGTCACCATTGTGTCCTTACAGATACCAATGACACAAATAATAATACCTTCAATAGAGGATTTGCAGACAACCTTGCAATAACTCTGCATTCTCCCGGTGGTCCATAAGACAACATGTTGGTGATGACTTATCTAAAAAATGGATGGACAACAAATACTGCAGACAATCCTCTATAAATATTGTTTCTCTCTGCAGAGCTTTCCAAAGGTAATAATGGCAGTGAGTTTGAGATTACATTTCCTGATAAGAACCTGGAAAGCAACTATCCCAGGTAGCTGGTTAAAAGCAAAACATTAATCAGATGAGAGTAAGACTCTGAATGTGTGCATGTGTTAACAGATAAAAGTACTTTATAAATGAGTTCTTGGATGATAAGGCCTACCCTTCTTTCCCTTCTTAGCCATCACAATCACAGCCTTTTCTACCTTTAATTTTGCAGATCAGCCAGCATAACCATCCATGCACAAAACCTGCTATAAGATATGACAAGCCCCTGAAATGCAACTTATGAAAATTGAGTGCACATGCAGTGGTGTGTACATGAACACCTGTACATTCTAAAATGATAACAAGTGGGCTCAGCACCCATAGCTCAGTGAGCAGGGCGCCGGCCACATACACCAAAGCTGGTGGGTTCAAGCGTGGCCCAGGCCTGCTAAACAAAAATGACAATTGCAACCAAAATAGCCGGGCATTGTGGCAGGCACCTGTAGCACCAGCTACTTGGGAGGCCATGGCAAGAGAATCGCTTAAGACCAAGAGTTTGAGGTTGCTGTGAGTTGTGACACCACGGCACTCTACCGAGAGCGACATAGTGACACCCTGTCTCAAAGAAGAAAATGATAACAAGTGGAATTTTACCAGATTCAACCCTTGAGGTTCAAATCAAGCGCTATATGAGCAAGGGCAGTGTTTTACCATATTATTTGGGTAGGCCCCTAATTTTTTTTTAAATTGTTCTTTTGGTGGTCAAGAGAACTAGTTTCCAAAGGTGGCCCGTTTACACAGAGAGCATTTCAATCAATCCAGTTGAAATAGTGGGTTCATTAAGATCCACATTGGATTGGTAATATGCTCTAAGCAGTTATCATATACACTCCACTGTGTCGGAAGCTAACCATGCTCACTTCTGTGGTAGACACGGAGGCACGAAATAGGGTATGGCACATGTGTCATGCAGGAAGGAAAGAAGGGAATCATCTTCAAAAGACACACAGGGTGGCTCAGCACCCATAGCTCAATGGTTAGGGCGCCAGTCACATACACCAAGCTGGCGGGTTTGAACCCAGCCCAGCCTGCTAAACAATGACAACTACATTAACAACAACAAAAATAGCCGGGTGCTACGGCAGTCACCTGTAGTCCCAGCTACTTGGGAGGCTGAGGCAAGAGAATCACTTAAGCCAAGAATTTGAGGTTGCTGTAAGCTATAAGCTGTGATGCCATGGCACTCCACCGAGGGCTACACAGTAAGATTCTGTCCCCAACTCCCCCCCCCAAAACAAAAAGACACGCAGGGCTCTGGCAAAGAAAGTCAACCTCTAAACCAAGCCTCTCAAATTCATTCACATTCTCAGACTATGAGCTAAGTCAACTCAAACCTTCCAAAAATGGTACCAGTGACAGATAGGCAAAATCTCTCATCACCTTCACTACAAAAAAAGCCATTACGTTACACCATGGCTTATACTTCACCAGCCCTGCTTCAGCTTCTCTTAAAAAAAGATTTCTGCTTAACATTTCTCTTTTTCTTCTTCTTCTTAATTTGCACTAGTTACTTCAAAAGAGAAAAAAACAAAAGAGTCATAGTTTCTAAAGAAATTAAACACTCAGGTACCCCAACAACCAACCGGCATACAAATGTCTACGAATTGCATAATCAATTCTGTGATTAGGCAGACGAGAGGTCTGTACCCATATTGACTGTAAAATGCAAATCTGAACATGGCTAATCTTCACATAAATATAATAGGTACAGCATTGATTTTTTTTTTCTTGTGCAATCATATGAAAAATTAACCATCTGCAGTGATGGTAAAGAAGTAATATAACATTATTTGAAGGTGATCTATGATAGGCTTAAAATGCATATTTTAACATCTAGAGCAACCATGAGCACACACACAGACAAGGTATAACTAAAAACTCAACAGAGAGAAAAATAGAATGTTAAAAAAACATTCAATTTACCCAAAAACAAAGCAAGAAAGAAGAAAGGCGCAAAGAAGTTGAGGCAAACACAAAACCAAGGTGGCAGACTTGTGTCCACCATATTGAACACTCCAGTTAAAGGGATGGTGGAAAACACGTGAGAAAAGTATCCATAACAACATGGTCCACCATTTAACATCTTTTTATTTAAAATAGATCTTCGTTAAAATCTTTTAATGCCTGTTTGTTGCATTTTCATGTGTTTTGTGGTAATTGGTTCCATACAGAAGGAAAAACTCACTAAATTCTCTACTTAGGCTTCATCAGCAAAGATCCCTCAACAGAGAGTAGCCTGGTGGATCTAAGCGCACGGAGACTGCTGCCATCAGTAAAGTGCTTGCCTATTTCACTGATGGCTGCTGCCTTCATTGGAGTGCTAGGAACACAGAATGATGTGAACTGGACATGGCAAAGAGATATGTTATCTCGTAACCTCTTTTGGATTCCCAATGCTAACGGCTTTGTTGAGTTTGAAACACCCACTTGGTGCTTTGAATAAGTTGAGACATTAGTCACACACACACACACAGAGATAGAACTCAAAAAGTGCGATGTTAGTAAGAAGGTGAATATGACGTCCTCACATCTTTAGCTTGAGATCTTCTGAAAAAAAGTTTCTGGAATTCATGAAAAGAATAATGTATCAACATTTTTATAGCAAAGCAGACTGAATTTCTATGATAAATAATTCCCAGTCCCACACAGGCAGGGCCTTTAAGAATTTCAGCTTTAATGACAGGAGAATATAATTACAAAGCCAATGAGTTATGATCAACACTCCTGGTCTCCCCCATGCCAGCTTCCAACTCTAGGTTTCACAACTGCATACACAAGTAACTACACTCATATTTCCCTCAAGTTTTGAAAGGACAGGAGAAGTCAAAAACTGATTGTACTGTTTAAAGCCCTCAAATGACTACCACTTTTAAAAGGGGGTAATGGTAGCAGCTCTAGCTACAGAAGTTTTAGCTCTGTAATTTAACCCTGAGACCTAAGGGAGCCTTTATTAATCAACCAGTAATAGCAAAATGGATTTTCTTCTTAGAGTTGTCACACGTGAGCACTTGTGAGTCATTCTATGGCACCAACAGTAGCACAGCTTTGAAAAGCAATAGGATTTTAGAGTTAGGACTATAGTACCAGGACACTGCTTCCTTCTCCACTGGCCCATAAGTGCCAGGATCCAAGAATCTGATATTTCCTTCCCAATAACCGCACCTGCTGCCCAATACTCACTACGCTCCAGCCGTGCTGCCCTCCTTGCCAGTCTATGACACCAGACACAGGCCCACGGTAGGGCCTTGCCCCCAGATAGCTCATGCCCTCACCTCTTCTTCAAGTTTTAATCATCTCCCCCTTAGTAGCCTACCCTAACTATCTTTGAAAAATTGCAAACCAAGGGATGCGAAGTTGGTTTAACATACACAAACCCATAAATGTAATTCACCGTATCAATAGAAGCAAAAACAAAGACCATACAATCCTCTCAATAGATGCAGTAAAGGTACTTGACAGAATTCGGCATCCTTTTCTAACAAGAATACTCAAGAAAATAGGCATAGGTGGCATATTTCTTAAGCTGATTGAAGCCATCTATGACAAACCCACTGCGAATGTCATACTAAATGGAGTAAAACTGAAAGCTTTTCCACTTAGAACTGAAACCAGACAAGATGTCCCCTATCACTACTATTCAACATAGTTCTGGAAGTCCTAGCCAATGCAATCAGGCAAGAGAAGGCTACAAAAAGCATCCAAATGGAGGCAGAGGAGGTCAAACTGACATTCTTTGCTGGTGACATGATCTTAGAAACCCCCAGAAAGTCAACCACAAGACTCCTGGAAGTGATCAAAAAATGCAGTAAAGTCTCAGGGTATAAAATCGATGTCCACAAACCAGCAACCTTTGTATATGCCAATAACAGCCAAGTTGAGAAGTAAATCAAGGACACAATTCCCTTCACAGTAACGTCAAAGAAAATGAAATAGCTAGGAATATACCTAACAAAAGAGATGAAGGATCTCTTCAAGGAGAATTATGAAACCCTATGAAAAGAAATAGCAGAAGATATTAACAAATGGAAGAACATACTATGATCTTGGCTGGGAAGAACCAACACTGTTAAAGTGTCTATACTTCCCAAAGCAATCTACAGATTCTGTGCAATCCCCATTAAAATACCAACATCATACTTTGAAGAACAGGAAAAAATAGTTCTTTGTTTTGTATGGAACCAGGAAAAAAAATCATATAGCCAAAGCAATTCTTAGTAATAAAAACAAAGCCAGCCAGAGGCATCACTCTACCAGACTTCAGGTTATATTACAAGTCCACAGCGATCAAAACAGCATGGTATTTGCACAAAAATAGAGATACAGATATAGGGAACAGGATAGAAAACTAAGAGATGAAACCAGTCTCTTATTAACATCTGATCTTTGATAAACCAAACAAAAGGATACAGTGGAGAAAAGAATCTCAATTTAACAAATGGTGCTGGAGGAATTGGATAACCACATGTAAAAGACTGAAACTGGACCCACACCCTTCACCACTTCCAAAAATTGACTCCAGATGGATAAAAGATTTAAAACTAAAACATGAAATGATAAAAATCTTAGAAGAAACTGTGGGAAAAACACTTGATGATATCAGACTAGGGAAAGATTTTATGAAGACTTCAGTGGCAATCACAACAAAAATCAACAAATGGGACTTAAGCTGAAAAGCTTCTGCACAGCTAAGGACACAACAATTAAAGCAAAAAGACAACCTTTGGAGTGGGAAAAATCCTTGCATGGTATGAATCTGACAAAGGGTTGATAACTAGAATCCACAGAGAGCTCAAATTAATCAACAAAAAAGAGCAAACAATCCCATCTATCCCCAGGCAAGAGATATGAATAGAACCTTCTCAAGGAAGGTAGATGAATGGTTAGCAAACATTTGAAAAAATGTTCATTGTCCCTGATCATCAGAGAAATGCAAATCAAAACCACCCTGATATATCACCCAACCCCAGTGAGAATGCCCCACATCACAAAGTCCCCAAACTCTAGATGCTGGCATGGATGTTGAGAGAAGGGAACACTTTTACACTGTTGGTGGAACTGCAAACTAATGCAACCTCTTTGGAAAGAAGTATGGAGAATCCTCAAAGAATTCAAATTAGACCTCCCAAAAGGAAGTTTCAAAAAAAAACAGAAAAGAATACTCAGAGATAGGAATGTGTCACAGTGTCACACTGTCATTTCAAGCAGCACAAACAGCACACAAAATTAATAATTAATATAATTCTGGTTTTGCCTATGTTTATGTGTGCCTAGATATGCATATACAGATATATAATACATACACATAAGCAAGACAGAAATAAACTACATCAAAATGTTAACAGGCTATGTATGTTTGAAGTTCTCCATAATAAAAAGTTAAAAACTGGTAGCTCAGTGGTTAGGGCACCAGCCACATACACCAGGGGTGGTGGGTTCAAACCCAGCCAGGGCCCACTAAACAATGAGAACTGCAAAAACAACAAAAATAGCTGGGCATTGTCGTGGGTACCTATAGTCCCAGCTACTTGGAAGGCTGAGGCAAGAAAATCACTTAAGCCCAAGAGTTTGAGGTTACTGTGAGCTGTGATGCCACAGCACTCTACTGAGGGTGACATAGTAAGACTATCTCAAAAAAAAAAAAAAATAGTTAAAAATCCTGTTAAGAGGGAGGTAGCGGCTCGGCGCCTGTGGTCAACGGGCTAAGGCGCCAGCCACGTACACCTGAGCTGGTGGGTTCGAATCCAGCCCGTGCCTGCCAAACAACAATGATGGCTGCAACCAAAAAAAAAAAAAAATGGCCAGGCATTGTGGCGGGCGCCTGCAGTCCCAGCTACTTGGGAGGCGGAGGCAGGAGAGTCGCTTGAGCCCAGGAATTGGAGGTTGCTATGAGCTGTGTGATGCCACAGCACTCTATCCAGGGTGACAGCTTGAGGCTCTGTCTCAAAAAAAAAAAAAGAGGGAGGTAGCATTGTAAGTGAGTATATTGTTCTTCTTTATGCTTTTCTGATTATCTAAAATATCCACAATAAAAAAGATTAAAAATATCATTTTATAGCCAAGCGTTATGGCGGGCGCCTATAGTCCCAGGTACCCGGGAGGCTAAGGCAAGGGAATCGCCTAAGCTCAGGAGTTGGAGGTTGCTGTGAGCTGTGTGATGCCACGGCACTCTACCAAGGGTGACAAAGTGAGACTCTGTCTCTACGAAAAAAAAAAAAATATATATATATATATATAAATTTTAAAAATACTTAATACACACATGAGAAAGAAGAGTCTTAATACATGCATGAGAAAGAAGTCTGTGGGAAGAGTCTGACAGCACTTGCATCTAAAGGGAAGAAAGGGGAGAGAATGGGCTTTTTGCTTCTTTCCTACTCCTAGCCAGATTTTTCTAAATTTTCTATAGCAATGGTATATTATTTTAAATGGGGAGGTGGAACCTATTTCAAAGTGTAATTAATGCATAGACATCTGAGAACATAAGTATTTTCTTGGCAATGGCTCTCACAGCAGTCTTTCTCTTGAAAACATGACTGTGTACCTCTTCCACTTGCTGGCTTTTCCATATCGGAATGCTTCTTTTTACATACTGAACAGTCCAACACTCAGACTTAAATTAAAAAAAAAAAAAAAAACAGGCTCTCACTCTGTCACCCACTCTGGAGTGCAGAGACATGATCACAGCTCACTGTTCACCCGGAACGCCTACGCTCAAGAGATCCTCCTGCCTCGGCCTCCTGAGTGGCTGGACAGCAGGTGCATGCCACCTGGTAGATTTAAACTTTAAAGCCTCTGAATTAGGTCAGAGGCTCCTCTGCTGAGCACGTCTTCTGGATCACTGGGGGCTCACTCCACCGGGCCAGACTTCCCACGGTGTGACCAGCTCTTCCACAGAAAGTCATGGCTGAAGGGGAAAGGGCAACCTAACCAAGCAATCCTTCCCAAACCCGCATCCAGGAATTGGATCCCCAGACATTCCGGCTTTCTTTCTGGCTCCAGAAGGCGTTACCCCAATGGTCAGCAGACAGCATCAGGAGTGGGCTGGCCGGGTCCCGACACCACGTCCTTCCTCCCAGTCTTGTGAGCTCGTAGACCGGTTGAGCTATGCCGGCAACACCTCAGAACATGACAGCATCACCCCTCCCGCCTCAGCCTCCCCCAACCAGGGCTGCCCCAAGACCCTTCACCCTCCCTAGTGCTGTTACCCCGACTGTTCTGTGCAGAATGTGACTCTGAGCCACACTGCATAGAGCTTCCTCCGTACGATGGCCTCCCTCCCTCCTTCATCCCATCAATCTCCCAGCCAAGGTAGATTCCCTCATGCCCAGGCTGCCTTCCGGAACCATTTCTTCTACCAGTTCAGGGACTCTGCATATCCCTAAGGCACAAGGCTCTCCTAACACTTTGTGTAAGAGGCAAGAAAAATAAAACTGTGAATCTTCCTCTCACACTCGGCACTGAATACTTCACCTCTGGTAAACGAAATGTCTATGGGGCTTTCCCCACACATCAAGCATCCTCCCGCAGACACCACCTGGGTGTCCTTCGACTTCACTCAATTCCGACACTGTTTACCTGGAATTATAGTCGGATCCTATAGGTCAAGAGCTCGGCCCCACAAGACTTCCCTGCTTCAGATGCTAGTTCCAAGCCCCATGTTGTTTCACCTGCACTTTGGACTAGCAGGCTGTAAATTAAGGGTTCCCTGGATCCCCTCCTTGGTTGGATTAATTTGCTAGGATGGCTCACGGAACTTAGGGAAATGAGGACACCCCTTGGTGTTTCCTTTCTTCACACGTGGCCACTTCCCCTTGGACGTTCTCCACCATATGACGACACAGCGCAGAAGACCCCTCCAGAACCCAGAGTCATGCCCTCGAGCTTTTCAGCCTACAGAACTGTGAGCCTAAGAAACCTCTTTGATTTACACACACACACCTTCAGGGAAACACTTCACTTGCGTTTGCCTTTTTATTATAGAGGGGATTACAAAGCGTACAGGTGAGCAGCCAGTGAACAAACACAGAGAAGGAACATGGGAGGGAGGGGTGAGCAGCTCCCACGCCCTTTCCAGGCACACCCCCCTCCAGGCACCCAGAAAGCCCCCAGATCTGTTTCTTTGAGGTTTTATTGAGGCTTTATTACATAGGCATGACTGATTATATCATTGCTTATTGGTGATCAACTCAACCCTCAGCCCCTCTCCCCAGAATGGGAAGTGGCAGGGAGGGTGGGGGGACTGAAAGTTCCAACCTTCCAATCACGCGATTGATTCCTCTGGCAACCAGCCTCGCCACCCCCATCCTAAGGCTGTGCGGGAACCCCCTCCCCACAGTCATCACATGAGCGGGCAGGAAGACCCACCACTTTGGAGGTTCCCAAGGTCTGAAGACCTGCTGCCAGGCATCACCCCGATAGTCAGCCGACAGTGGAAGAATTGGGTTTGCCAGAGAAAAAAGTGTTTTTATTATATCATAACATCTTACCTCGTAACCTTCTTTTCAAGCATAAAGTGTAGCCTACATTTGTCGGTGTCTCAGGCCGAGCCCCTCAAGTCAGAAAGACAAACAGAACATTGCTCACGGCCTACGGGATGCCAGGTGGCCTTTCCCCAAGTTCAGACCCCTTGAGTATGTGGACAGGTGCAAATCCTTCATGGATTCTGTCAGGGCCACCTGACCACCCAGGCCTTTGTAAGTTCTGCAGTTAAGAAGGTCTGGGGTTCAGTCCACCATCACCCGCAGTTAGCCAGGCTGACAGACTATGGAGCTGGCATCAGCATTCGGGTTTCCTGGTGGGTTTCTCTGCATCTGGCTTCACAGAACCACCAGTCCCACAACATGGCAGAGCTTTCACCATGGCAGGGTCCCATCCAGTCTCTTGATGACACTGTCCCTGCTGAAAATATTTTAGTACAGCTGTTAGCAACTGTGATGGTAAAAGGAAAAAAATAATAAGGGAAAGATTTCTAGCTCCCGAACATGTTTTCTTTCTTATGCTTATTGCAATCGTGGGGCAGAACCAACACCCCTTACCCCAGCAACACTGAGAAAAGCGAAGGCAATAGCTAGGCTGGTTCATATTTGTTCCTGGAGTTTCTGCCTAAAGCAAATTATTGTTATTAGGTTATAAACCCTTAAAAGAATCCATTAATGGAAAAGCTAACAGCTCACGAATTATAATGAGGGTCATCACATCGGACGCATTCCAGCAAGGGAAGGCAATGACATCAACGTGGTCTTTCAGCAGCCCAAAGGGCTCGTGACAAGGATGACCAACACCAGACAGTACGAGACTGCAGTTAGGACCCGCCACTCTGCAACTGTATATGACTCTTCCTGGTCCTCAAATCAGTCCTGGTAATATCCTGATTATTTACAGGACTTGACTTATACCTTGAGAGAATACAACACATCTGTGGGACAGTTGACAAAGAAGGGCAGTCAGCTCCTGCCGTCAGCAGACGTGGGACCGTTAGCTTCAGCCATTAGGCTGCAAGGCAGGGCCCGTTATCACAAACAAGCTCTTTGCTCACAGTTTGAGTCTATTTCTGGAGACTGTTTACCTAAATGAAACTATTTGTCCACTGGGGCAGGGTTCAAAGCTCAAAAGATAAATGCGGTTGGCTTATAAAGAGATGCAAGCCCGGGAAAATAAGGGAGAAAGAACAAAGACAGATTAATCTCAGGAGGGGAAAAGTCTCAATGCCATAAAAATTACATGGCATTCTTTTAGACCACCAATTAATTTTGATTCCAAAAGTTCAAAGCCACTATTTAAAAGAACTAATTAATAGCTCATATTCTCCCAAGAGTAATCTAGAAGATTTTATAAGAACAAAGCACCGATGGGCTGAATGTTGCTTCTCCTGCTGGTCATTTCAGGTAATGCAGCGCTGAGTCTCTTGAGGATGGGCCTGAATGACACTTCCTAGCACTTACTCAGACCCTTGCTAAATTTTTGTCACTCTACCTCTGAGGATTTGCATCACCACAGTCACCTTTGAATTATGCTCTAAGGAAAAGTTGACCGTAAGGTTGAAGGTATCTCTTGCCTTGTGAAGGTTCTAGTATTATTGTTCTTTTCATAAAGCTACTCTAGGGGAAAGTTCTTTTTTGACCTTTGTGACCTGCGGTGCAGAGTGTTGAGTCCACATACTCCCGTCTCATTGGAGGCTGCATCATTGCCACTGCTCCCTGCACTGCCCCCTCTGTAAAATCTTCTGAATTCCTTTTGAGCTCCCTCGTCTCTCCCTCCTGCCTTCCTCCCACCCACGGGGGCTACCCAAAGGTGTTTGTGTTTGCTTTGTTTGTCTGGATGTTGCTGCTTCACATCTATGTGTTTTTCTTTTCTTTTTTTTTTGAGACAGAGCCTCAAGCTGTCACCCTGGATAGAGTGCTGTGGCATCACAGCTCACAGCAACCTCCAATTCCTGGGCTCAAGCGAGTCTCCTGCCTCCGCCTCCCAAGTAGCTGGGACTACAGGTGCCCG